>CABFVZ010000119.1:147081-187996 GCA_902151445.1 Timema monikensis
GGGGGGCTGTGAGGGGTTAAGTCAAATATATTGTATTGGTTAACAAGCTCAAAGTTAAAAGAGAAATGTAATTAAACTCATTCAATTGCAATTTAAAATTCGTCAAAATACTGTGGGCCTTGTATTCTCCCGGTTAATTCGAATAAGCTCGGTCCCAATTAGGTCGGATTAAAAAGGTTCTAGTGAATCTATTTTTATCATTTATAGCTTATTTAATATACATATTTTTTTATGAGTTTAAGTTTATATGTATATTGCATTATTCAAAAACTTTGAAGGTGGAAATTTGAAGATAAATTATATCTGGGGGTACGCGAACAAAAAGGTTTAAAGCCCCTGCCTTGGCCAATCTAACCACCGATGCGCCCCCTCCGTTCAAATTTCATGAGAAGACAGAACGCGGTGTATTGTAGGCTACCCGCGACTCAATTAGAAGTCGCTCTCGAAGCGTTGTACAATCGATTCTCTATAATGGTTCTTGAGACTCCCCCGCGCGCCACCTGCACCATGACAATAACAGGTGGCGCACATACACGAAACAATGGGGCCCTATTACCGCGTTACGTCTGACACGGCCGTCACAGACCCGGGGTCAATGCCAAGGTGACTCTGAACCAGGGGCGGCGACACGCGACGAACGTTCATTGATTAGATTTAGAACATATTATTATTATTATTATTAGCACCGCGTCTTACTACCCGTTCGGGTTATACGCACTTACGCTAATGTGTAATGGTAGGGTAGAATGTGAGATGAAATGAAGGACCTACAGTTAAACGTGGAATCCGAACCACGGTGGAGGCCTGGCATTCCCCACATTCACAAGTTGTGATTAGCACACGTCTTGTCAGAGATGAAGGAAGGATTTGTCAATCATATAAATCTGTGCCGGGGCGAGGAATGAAGCCCAGACCCCCAGCACAGAAGACCGACACCTTACCTCTAGACCACCAGGTCTCCCAAAAGTTACCTAACCTTGAGAAGGAGGAATAATTTGGAAGAGAATGTTAAAGAATTATAATGTAAAGAGGAGTGGAAAACACACCTCGTGCATATAAAATAAGTAGGGAAAAAATCTGTCTTAAAATTAGTCTGGAAAGCGAGAAGGAAAAAGACACACCGCTAAAAAAATACCTAAAACAAGACTGGAAAACACAACTTATGCAAATATATATATTTTTTAAGAATTTGTCCTAAACTTTGGCTGATGTGAGGGGTGTCAAAAAACACAATTTGCAAAAAATAAATAATGGAAGAAACCACCCTAAAAATTATGATGGAACAGCGTTGAAAACAGTGACAAAAATTTGCTACATAACCCAATTTTTGTTTTCCTCCGCATCTTACTAACCGCCCAGCTAGTGCGCATTTAAAATTACACTAATGTGTCAGGGATGAGATAAAAATTAATTTTAATGGCAATAAACCCACATTTGCATGAACGAAAAATGAAAAACTATTTAGGAAGAAATGTTCTCAATACAGTCACGGGAAATCAAACCCTGATATCCCCTCGTTGGCAGTACCAGTCCTGTGCAAGAGTGACGCCTTCAACCATTCGTCCACCAGAAAAGAGACTATTCAATATTAGTCACCAATGCTATTTATTTTTAAATTACAACTCAACTTTACGCCCCTACAGTCTATTGCCCACGCGAATATTTACCTTAAGGTGCGGCCGAAGGGAGCGCACGTATTTTTACAGTTTTTATAGAATTGAAATTTTTTGGCCGAAATAAATCAAATATTTCTCCATTAGCAACATAGTTTAGTTTTCTGCACGTGCTAATATCAACAGATCTTTAATATCTGTCAAGGGTTTCCTGGAATTTTGTCAAAACTTTGTCTCTTTATTTAAAAAGTATTGACAAAATTCCAGGATAACCTTGACATATATTCAAGATCTGTTGATACTAGCACGTGCAGAAAACTAAACTATGTTGCTACTGGAGAAATATTTGATTTATTTCGGCCAAAAAAATGTTAAATTACTCGCGCTCCCTTCTGCTGCACCTTAAACAGAAACTCCGTAGTTACAGTCCAATTTTAATAAGAAGAGCCTTATTTAGAAAATATAAACTTTTTGTTGCGTTTAACTGTGATATTGTTTTTTTTAAACTATTAATGTTATTTTAAAGTCGTTTCTTAAGCACCGCGTCTTACTAACCGTTCAGGTTATAAATGTATGTACTAATTACTATAATGGTTTTTAGGGATTAGATAGGTTATATTTACAGGAAGTGTATCCGCATTTGGGAGGAGGTAGAGTGGAAAACCATTCTGGAAAACCCACCCTCAGTACACCCGACCACGATTCGAAACCTCGATCTCTCAGTCATCGGAAGTTTAGCCTAATGCGAGAGTAGCGTCTTATACGATGCGGCCACCGAAACGGTTATCGATATCAAAAGTGAGAACTGTGTATCACATGGCTTGACAAATGAATATATGAAAGTATAACTAGTAACTTTTCTAGCAGTTATACAAGGTTGTTTCCATGGGAAATAAACTGTAGCAACCCCTCCTCGCCTGTGAACGGCCTACTGTATCACCGAGTTATAGAGTGATATATGGTTCCATGTCTCCATGTGCAGTCTGTACATGAGAATAGTGTCCACCCCTCACAGGCCACTACAGCGGTTGCCCGGTTAATGCACCTCTAACACGTAAGGGGAGAAACAGGGCTGGTTCAACAAGACTCCCATGCGCCTTTGGCAAGACTTAAATGTGCACCCTAGTTGTATTTTATTATTAAAAAAAAGATAAAATAATAAAACAACCAGGAATGAGGAGTCTGAAGAGATTTTGAGTGAAGTCAAAGTGATGTACCGACTGCAGACTTCAGAATAATAACTTAAAATATTATGACAATATAGATGATAACTGTATCATTTTAATTTGACACTTTTTAATCAAACAAAATAGAAATAGTTGTGCAAAAAAAATATTGTAACGTTATATTATTACAAGTTTGTAACTTGTACCCATTTTAAGCTGTATAAGGTATTAAGAAATACCCTGAAAGGTAAATAAACACATGTATGTTAGTAATTAATGCTAGAAGCCTTTTCATTTTCATTTAATTTATTCGAGGTATTTAATATGTACTTCCTGAAAAAACTGATTATATCAGTGCACAGCTTATATAAACAAACTTAAATCTAGAACAGACAAAAAAATCCAGTCCCTGCCTCTTAATTAATCAATATGGAAGAGGAAGCCCACATTTCACCAATGATAGATTTTTTGACCATGCTAGAAATCTAAGCTAGGACCCTTAGCTCAGACACGCTACCGACTTAGCTAAGATGTAAGACTGCTAGAAGCCGTGTTTTTATACATATAAGGAAGGTTTGATTTTCTTCCCCAACGAAATTGATCTGTATGGAGGTCAAAGAACAATAATTTTGCCACGTTTGAATTAAATCGGGATAATGCGTTAAACGGTTATCATGAGACTTATCCACCACGGAGATATCGACAAATGCAAATTAATGGAATTAAAACAAGAACTTGCTTCACTTGTCCAATAATCAAACCACATCATTGTTTTTATTTGTACACACTGGCATACATGGAGCAAGCAAGCAAAAATTTCCCACCTCAAATTGTTTTACAAGTCTGTCACCTAAGCAGTACTCCCCCCCCCCCTCAAATTGTGGGGGGCCTGTGTGGCCACACCGTATGTACACCTCTAAGGAAGACCCTGTTAAACAGGATGATTTAATATTGATTGGGAGGAAACATCTTCTGTCGCGTTACAACCCTTGTCTATGAGGTGATAATACATGTTTGAAACAGCATGCTTGGTTCACGTTTTCATCAAACCAAAGACCTATTTTAAGATTTCAGTTAAATGTGTCAAATTGACAAATATTTCAATAATTTTACTATATTTTGCAAAATTCTCTGTGTTTTCCAGGTGAGTAGCACCCCCTGACCTATCCGACCTTTAAATTAGTCAAAACCAAAATATAGATATTGAAAATAATCATGCATGACTCTAGAGCCAATGTAGGCCTATATAGCTTAGGACCCCTAATACACTTTTCAGATGACCAATTAACTTTTTAGGTACTACATTTTGCAATGAACCAACAAACATTTTATTTTAAATTTGGTTAAACAATAGAAATCTATAGCTTAAAGTAGCCCATCTTTAAGAAATAAAACCTGAAAATAACTAATCGTTTTATATATTACACTGCTACTCAAGTTTATGTAGTTATTAAAGGGACTGCTTTATACCAGCTAACATCAAAGTAATACATAGGTGTAATCACAGAACGAGACAAATGAAGAAAATAATGACACTTTTTCTTTAGATGACAGCTGTATTAAAGGAATGTATGCTATAGGGCTATTATTTGATTATTTAGGACATTGTCTTAATTTTGAATGATTTCAACATTAGAACTAACACCAGGCCTACTAACAAGATAAAAGGGATCTGTAATTTTGTATTTTGCATATTTTCTTAAAAATCAATTTACATCATCATTTGAACTAAATTTTCCCAATCTTTGTACAAATGTATTCCCACTTTTAAAGTAGTTTATTTGAAATTTACCGTGATTAGGTTATGTCAGGTTAGTTGACAAAATTCTATTAAAAGTTTTGTTTAGAGGGACTTTTTTGATTAATTTTTAATGAAATTTAAAACTATTTAATTTCATGTGCTTTGGCCTACTGGAACAAAGTGAAGTAACTTTTTATTTGTTGGCAGCTAGATTAAAAAAAAAAAACAATTAAAATGTTAACTAAGCATGTCGCTGGAAAATTATGTCATCTTTATTAACATAGTTGTTTGGACTGTGAAGAATATTTATTAGCCTATATTAAGCCTATTTAGGTTAATTTAAATGACAAATCTTTAGCAATGTAATTGGTCTCCAATTGCAAAACTAAAGTACCAAAATATAATGTAATTCCAGTGTCCAGGTTATAATTTGTCACTCAATTTAATTGGATCCACCTATCAGGATTGATCTTGTGGATAAACATCACATACATCAGTGTTTGACACACATTGATTAAGAAAATATATTTGTTTAAGAAATTATGCAAAGCAATTAATTAGGTCCTGAGTATATTAAATGTGAGGTTGGTGTACCAAATTTGTACTCTATATTAAAACAAGGATCAGTTATCGAAAAATGTAGAGTTTGGGCACCATTTATGTGTATGTTTGGGAGAACATATGCAGGCATATGTTAGCTTTGCTTACTCACATTCAAAATTACAAATAAACAAAGTTAGATGTCTGGCACACACAATTTTGTCAACAATTATTAAGAGTGATTTCAACATGGTTGTAATTTATTTTTAGCTTTTTTTTAGAATAGTCTTACTACCCTTTCAGGTTATGATTGTATACTAATTATGCATGATTTTAAGGATTAGGAAGGTTATATTTAGAGGAAGTGTACTTTCATTTGTGTGGAGAGTGGAAAACCATTTTGGAAAAACCCGACCAAGATATGAACCCTAATTTTCCTGTCATTGGCAGTTTAGTCTACTGCGAGAGTAGCGCCTTAGACCATGCGGCTTCTAAAGTGGGTATTCTTTTCACTTAAAAAATATGAAAATATTGAATGTTTTTTAATGTGCCCCCCTTAGTAATTTTTTTATTTCCATTGTGGCCCATATGATCAAACAAGTTCAACACGTCTTGTATAGGGCATGTCAATCATCCAATAGACTGCACTGACATAAAATGGGAGATTGGGGTTTGAATTCCAGGTGGGTGTATAGGTCTACTGAGGGTGTTTACTTTTAAATGATTTTCCACTCACTACACACAAGTGCAGGTACATTATAAACAGAAACATTTTAATAAAGGACAATAAAATATATTAAGGCCTAGTCCTAGGTTACTAGTTGTAATTGAGGGAACGTGACACCAATTAGGGGCCAACGTTTTTGTGTAACTTAGGTGAGTTTTATGTTTTAAAATATATTTTTTTTTACAGTATTAATTTTGTTATCATTGGAAAGAAACATTCCTATTGATTTTTATTAAGGTAGGTTGTAAGAGGAGACGAGAAACAGCCAGTGTTTTTGGAGTTTTTATAACAAACTTTTTTAGGGCCCAAATAAATACTCAGTACAAACTTGTGTTTAATTTCCTTCACGCGTTGATATCAACAGTTGTTGACTATCTGCTCAAAGTTGTACTGGAATTAAATGACAACTTTTTGCTCTTCATTTAAAAAGTTTGTCATCTAATGTCGCTCTTAAGAGATATTTAATGTTGATAACACCATGTGAAGGAAATTAAACCATGTTTCTACTGGAGAAATATTTGATTTATTTTGACCAAATAAATGCTTCAAGCTATAAAACTTGCAAAAACACTGGCCTTTTCTGTCATCCCCTACATCTCCACCTTTAATGATAACACATTTTATTTACCTGAGTGTGGGGGTAAGGGGGGAACGTTATCAACAATTAGCCCATGTTCAGGCATTTTCCTTGAAAAGTGTGTAGATTATGTGGGGTTAAATTATCACAAAACAGTAAATAATTTTTATTATTATTACTATTATCACCCCGTCTTACTACCCGTTCAGGTTATACGCACTTACGCTAATGTGTAATGGTAGGGCGTTTGTGAGATGAAATGGAGGACCTACAGTTTAACATGGAAATTGAACCCCAGTGGAGGCCTGGCATTCCACACATTCACAAATTGTGATTAATACATGTCTTGTCTAGAAGGATGGGTTTGGCAATCATAAAAAAGTAAAATCTTGCTCAATATGTGGCACAAAATGAGGTTCCTAAGGAAAACTTGAAAACATAACCTCAAATTAAAATCAACTCCAAGCAGCCAGCAGACTTGGTGGGGATTGTATTACTAACTTAAATTTCAGCACAAGCACAATTGGTGGAGATTGTAGTACTAGGTAATTACAACAATCCTACATATCCGTGGAACATGGTTCTTCTGGAAATTCTGAGATAATCCACTTTAAACATTCATCTGACATGCATCTAGCCCTCTAAAATCACCAATTTTAAAGTGCCACAATTCCCATTTTGTCACTTCCCAAGTTGGGTTTATTTCTAATTTCCTTTTATAAAAATTACATTCAAGTAACAATTTAAAAATTAACTTTGCGTTTTTAGTAAATGTATTTGTACATGCAAGGTCATAGGGTTTGCTATAGGTGGAAGATTACCGGTAATTTATAATATTTACATACAGACTTCTATAATGCAGTAGGATTTAGTATAATAGTTTAAAAGGTGCCTAGTAACTTAATTAAATTAAATTAATTATTGTAGGTAAAATGATCCACCTTCCCCCTATAAATAATATTTTTATAACTGTGAATATTATTATTCATTAGGTTGTTTTGCACAAAATAGTTAATACTACAAGTAAAGGTTTTAATTAAGAATGCAGATGTTTCATATGAATTTAAGCTGATTGCGTTAAAATTTTCCTAAAAGTCGAAATACAAAATTTCAGACTAAATAAATACCTAGTAAGTTTGGAATATGCATAATATATCACAGTATTATAGTTATAAAATTTACAAAATTTCAGTTAAATTGATTTTATCAAGATTAAATATATGCAGCACACCATTTTATATGAATACAAAATACATAGTGAAAGTGAAAATCAGCAATATATATCTTTTGAGGTCTGCAAAGATCACAAAAAAATTTTAAACTTAGGACGTAGTTTATTTTAGATTTGATTACTCAAATAAATAATCTACAAATCCAAAACAATTAAAACCACGCAAAAGTTTTATTAAAACTAATCTAGGGGTAAATATTTGTGTGGCTTGAGCAAACTTAAGCATAACCGTTTGATTGGCGATTCATTGGTTTACTTAACCGAAAACACAATTAAAATAAACTAAAAAAAGCTTGGCAATGAAACGCACATTATTAAGAAGCATAAAATAATACAGGCAGCCAGCATATAAAATATGATATGAAAAAGAAATGATAGCATTTGAACAAGAGGCGACCGACTACAATAAAATGGGGGCATTTGGCAAAAATAACTCTTACCATCTGTACGCTTTATATCCACAGATGTCCCAGCTGCAATAGCACTAAGTCTTTCGTCCATTTTTATTACAAAAAATCTATTAACACACTAAAAGAAACAATTTTAAGAATTCATTAACAAGCACCGTATTAAGAAAGCAGTATGACAGTTACACTGGTTTAGTTTTAAAATATATAGTGGTACTACTGTAACCAAAATATATTATTAAAGTCACTTTATTTTGTATCACATAATAACAAAATATAATTATATTTTCAAAGTCAAGTGGATAATAATTAAACTAATTTAAATCAATAATTCAAACTATCATAAATTGTTTTAAATGTTATTAGATTAAAATAAATATTAATAAATTGAACTTTTGACTATCATATTATCATGACTATTCCATTGATTACTACAATATAACTGGATGGACATCTGTGGCTGAAATTTTCGTGTTGTCGTCTGCATACCATTGTGTAGGAGAGAAATAAATCTTCGGGAATCTCTATCTCTCTTAAACCCATAAAAGGCATCGTGGCATTTTAACATCGTTCATTAATTTGATTGAATATATGAGATAAAACAATGTGTGATCAGTTTAATAAAAAAATGTGTTAGTAAAATCTTTGAAGAGCATAACAAAGTTAGAAACTGGTGAGTTTTTTATTAAATAAGTTGATGTAGGCTAATATACCCAACAATTTTTGAAGGAAACTCGTTTGGAAGGCTTTATCTCGTACTATAATCCTACCCTATAATAATGTTTAGGGAGGATAAAAGACATTCCAATCAAAAAGGGAATTTTTACTTCCATTCTAAATGGACATTTATCCTAATAAAATAGTATTTTGGTACGAAATAAAGTCTTACAGATTGGGATTCCTACTAAAATTAGGGTTTAGTAGATATCGTACCGTACTTCCCACAAGCCTATAACCTAAATTATCGTGTGAACCTAGGACTTCTACACAAAGAATATCATTCAAACAAGTGTGATACAGATTTTAGCAAAATTGTTTCAGTATATAATGATTTCTGAAAACAATATACATGATATAAGCCAACGCTAAAAAGAAAAAAAGATAATATAATAATACTTTCTACAAGCCTAATACCTAATTGATTGTTTTAACGTATTGCAACTACACAAAGTTTGTCAATCAAACAAGTTGATCAAGTTTTAAGATACCTTATTATATATATTTATCGAACTTTCAATATAAAATGATTTCTGAAACCAATATAAGAACTTACAAGTTAAAAACTTTAAATATAAGTGTAGTCTTGGCATACTGTAAGCAACATGAATGATAACTACATATTTAAATATAGTAAAAAATGTATTCGTAATTGTACAGTATTACCTGTAAAACTGAATTGTATATCTTTTAATATAAATGTTTCTTCAGGCAAGGGTGGTATAATACTTCATTATTTTCAAACAACAACATTTTTATTTGTCAAAGATATGTTTTCGCATAAGGACATTGAAATAAATCGTTAAATCTGTCTCCTCACAATCAAGAAGAAGACAAACTTGAGNCCTTACACACACACAATGAAAAAGACGATAAAGTTTAACGTCATGGTTTGATATAGTGATTGCTCGCTTCGCGAGTGAGTCATTCACGCCGCCATTACTCACGACTTTTTCGCTCTCGTTCATCCACTCTGGTAAGAGTCAGGAGTGTTTGTCATTCACGACTCTTCTGTCGTTCCTCGTTTACTACTAAGAAAAAATCAGATATAAATTCTTACTATCGTTATTAGATACCAGTACTGCCTACAATATTAAACTATTTTTCTTAACATCACTTAGACATAATTCTGTGAATTGGACACTAAAGGTTCTATGCTAAGGTCAATTATTATAAGTAATATGAGTAAGTAATAGAATTAAAGAATCAAACACAATAGGATTCGGATAGATTACACATAAAACTTCATTCGTTCATAAGTTGAAAGGAAAGGGACAGATTTGCACGCTCGGAAGGGGAATTGTGAGAACTAGTTAGCGCTCGCTCATCAAGTTATTGTTGGGGAAGAGGTGAAGGGATTGGGAGTGAGCCAGCCATGTGGTGAACGATATGACTCTTATGAATGACTCTTCATGAACGACTCTTTTGAGTGAGCGAGCTTATGTGAGCTAGCTCGCGTCAATGAGCTGGTTCGATCCATCACTAGTTTGATCCTTGTCAATTCCTATGTTTATCTCCATCCAGTATAATATAAAGATCACTGGTCTATTCACAGCTAGGTGGCAGGCACTGCTAGGGAATATTTCAAGATGAATAGAATTATAATTCGAGCTATATTTGAGCTTGGAATCAAATTATAGATAGATGAAAAATTAATCAAAGTTAATAAACTTTTTAGTATTAAATTGATGTTATCAAGCTTGACACAAAAACAAATCTTAATCCAAAACAGACCTAGCACCAATTCAATAGCAATTAATTCATTATTGTGAAGGAGGAATCCTCAATTTTACAAACAAATTGATCAGCTGTGTGTGGAAAATAGTAGGAAGAAGATAAAATTAGGAAAACATCAGGGGGTGGGCAAAATGGGATAGCAACCAGCCGAGATACCGGGCTAAAAGGGTTACTGGTCAGCTGATGATGCATAAAAACTAAATAAATAAATCATTATAAAATAAATTTGTTGGGTTAAGGGATCTAAATTTATTTTTTCTGTCTGAATCTTTCATAAAGTTAAATATAATCAGCTTATACATGTCCTTTAGGCCTACAGCAAATACACTAGAAACTCGTTTAGTCTAATTTGATGGTACACGGTTGATCCGGATGACCCATAAATTTAAGAAGTCTTCGCTCTTAATCATATGCGAATTGAACATATTATACAATATTTCAACGAAATAAAATTTTGATTTACAGTACCGGTACGTATTAAAAAGGAATGAAATGTAATTTTTTGTATTCAAATAAGGACAGAGTAATGTCTACTTTTTTTTAAAATTTCGACCTTTTAACAGAAATTGTAGCGCCACTGTACTGTACTTTGCAAATTGCAAGACATGATTGACATCCAATAAAGTTTGTCCAGTCTTAAATAAAAAGCTATCAGACATATTTTTGAAAATAATATGGAATAATATTAGATAAGTATCATAAATATAAATATCTTATGTCAATGTCAATGCACCTATCTTTAATATTGTGCGTTTTACACTGCATAAATATATTCGTTAGGTATTTAATTATTATGTTGAATGTATATTTATGTTGGCACATAAACAACTATCATTATTATTGTTTGAGTTGATATAACCGTTCTTTATTATGTATGTAGTAGGTATTTAACTTTTTTGTTACAAATTTAGGTTCAAAGTTTATTTAAGTGTGTTAATTTGGTTAATACCACTATCAAGTTGAACATATTAAACTTTGAATATGTATTATATAGGCTATTATTCAATGTTATAGAAATAGAGTAGACCTTGTGTATTATTGTTGCAATATATATATATATATATATATAGGTTAGAAAATTTGTTTTCGTCTAGACCAGCGTTTAGACTGCTACCCCTGGTGGCGTTAAAACCATCTAGCGGTAGAAACATAAATCATACTACACCAGGCGTTAACAGGCAGTTGTACCTCAATGTCACAACACGTCTTTCATTAGGAATAATAAATATTTTTGCTCAAGATGGTATCACGTTTTGCAATATTTTCATTCACTAAACAGTTTATCAAATGACACCATCTACATTCTATAGTACAAATAAATGGTACGGAACTTCGCGTGGACTATCTCACTCTATTGTTTAAAAATTGAAATATTTACTCAAAACTCGTAACATAATTATGTGAAACGAAATCATGTACATTAGCAAACCCAAGCATATATTGCACTATACCTATGTAAAATATTTTTCTGAGTCCCTGTTTTAAATTTAATAATTTTATTTTTAAATAACTAATGCCCTTATTTGTATGTTTTGACCGATATAAAAAGCTCAATATTAGTTCCACAAGAGTCAACACTTTGTATTAAAATTTAGACTTCCAATTAACATTTTCGAAATTTTATTAGGTGTTTCACCTCTTCATGTCATCGCATTGCTATTAAATTACTAATTTATAAATTTTGACTAATAAAAAATGTAAATATTGACTATTGAGTCCAAAATGAAGATAGATAATTGTTGTACAAACATTTATCCCAAGTGGTTTAAGGAAAAATAACAAACTTTTTGAGAGACCTACTTATATCTAATTACTCTATAGCATTGGAGAATGATTGCGTTAAAACTTAAGTAGTATCTCTTTACAATTAAAGTTAACAAAATTGTATAAATATATTTTCCAATATCTCAGAAACTGTTGGTTTTATAAATATATATTTCATGTAAAAGTTTTTGATTTTTAATAGCACTACAATTTTGCAATGATATGTCATTTAGTATCTCAAATAGCTGCGGAGAGACGGAAATTGCAGCTTCTAAGTAGGGGCCTACCCTAAAAGTCATTTCATGGGAAAATAAAAATAGCCAGTTTATTTATAATCTTGATCAACGCCTAGATCAAGCCGATTTTGAGAAAATTGATTTTTTCTCTTTTCGCCCTTTATTAAACTACTCTTAATTTTAATTTTAAACAGACACACAGACAAATGGCATTGCAAAGACCACAGTTTAGGATTCGGAGGGTTCATGAAATGTCGACATCCATCAACATTTCAGGTTAGATTTTTTAAAGGTTGTAATACTTTACCTTTTGTTTTCGAACAGTTAAAAAATATAAATATTTGCGTATAGTGTGAAAGTTAATGGTTTTATAAAATTATACCTCGAATAAAATATTTGTATTAAAAACAGATCTACATATTTGTAATGTTAAGTAATTTAATATCCCAAATATGTTAGAAGATATGATTTAAAAAAAAGATAATTTACGCATCAGACCGGAGTCCTTGAAGTCATTTTGCCGAAACATTGAGAGCAGCCATTTTGTTTGGAATATTTATAAATGTTTAGAAATAAAATTTAATCAAAATCGTTAGAGCCGATTTTAGGAGAATTGTTTTTTTTCTCTTTTTGCTCTTCAGTAAACCATCCTTAATTTTAGGGTCGGATTTAGGCTCTAGTTGGAAGTACAAACAGACAGATAGACAAATAGACAGATGGAAATTCAAAAACAACTTTTTCTGATTCAGGGGATCATGAAACGTCGAGATTCATCAAAATCTCAAGTTTGATTTTTTTTGACGATCACACTACTTTCTCTACCTGTAAGATAGCGAGAAAGCAAAACGTGTATTTGGCGACTATTCTCACCTAGCACCTACATAGATACTAAATCGAATGAAAACAGGTACAGCATCATTCACGTTGGAAACGATTTTTTAAGCATTTTGGCGTGTTAAGCCCCAAGTTTTATTTAATTTGAAATGTTATTTTCTTCACTAGCTTCAGATAAATAAGTAACTTACTCAACTACATACACGAAAAACAACACTAAACGAAGTAAGACAACACATTTGATAACGAATTCAAAGTAGGTATTGTAAATTCACAATATGTCACCCACATAGGTATGGTGCTTAAAACCATTTTCACAGCAGCAGCAAAAAAGTCACTTGGCATTAAAAAAACTATAGAATATGGCCGCGATCTTAGATACTAATGAGAGCAATGGGACTGTTTTTATTTGCACAATGTTGCTATATCTGGTTAAATTTGGGACAGCTGCAACCTAATATTGGGTTCGGTATTAAGGCGGGATCTGTATTTTGTTTTAGTATCCACATAAGCAGAAAACCTGATTCACATAAGTAAGTTGTTGTTAAGGGTATAAGGATGATTTTCACTTTATCTGACAACACTTTAACTTCGTCTATTAGCTAACACAAACATTCTGATAGTGACTTTCTAGTTGAAAAATTCTCTTTTATCACAGAATATGATGTAAAATCAATCAAGTACTCAAACTTCTGCGATATCTGACTCGTTGACTTTTCCAACACAGCAGAGTATGGGTTTATCCAAAAGTTTTATTTTATTTTTTCGTGAAGTTCTTCAGAAAAATAACAGTTAAAACTATCAAGTAAACTTAGCATGTGAACGTGAAACTTATTTAGAAAATTCTGAATTCAGCGTTCATTTCGAAGAGCCGAGTCAATGTTTAGACGCGATAAAGCCATCTAAATCTGAAAAAAAAAAAGCCTTGGCTGCCAAATTAATAAGTTCAGGACCTTCACACAAAAAAGGATTTCCTACTCGTTTAAGCTCAAAACGTAATTTGTTTATTGCAATATCCTTCCTAAGTATTGCTTGTTTAGAGTCGTCATTATGTTTATGCGATGGTGTTTGTCCTACAATTCCTGCCACGTTTGATGTATCATCAGGTATCCGTGAGTTTTATAACGTACCGTTAGGCCAACAGAAACTTTAAGAGAAATGCCCTGTGTGTGTCTGCGCTTAGCTAATTCTGTGCACCCATACGGGATCTTACTTTCACTTGGACATTCATACATGAGAGTTTGAGACAATGTAGCAGCCTTTTGGTTGAAATGTTTGTTTGCAAACTGCCCACTATCTAAAGATTTTTTCCCACCTGCACACCATTTGAAAAAAGGATATACTGTAACCTCCCCCTTTATTTGGGGTGCCCCGGTAGCCAACCCTAACTACTATACTACCGGGACCCCCTAGGGGGTGTTACATGGGCAGGATGGACCCCGAGCGGTAGGGGTTGGGATTGATGGTATGTGGGGAATGAGGCTAGCAAGTTTATCCCAATGAGCTGTTTATTTCTCCAAACAGTTACTACGCTACTACATCGATATTACGAAATTCCCCGCGACGAGAGAAACACTCACGATAACGGAACCCGTGACACTACTTATGGACCTAGGATCGACTCTCAAGCCGATGTGAACCGATTAGACTACATGTTAACTAGTTCATTATCTCTCAGCCAGCCGACTACACATCCTTGCAGCACCGCTGCCCAACAACAACCTCTGTGTGTTCTTCTCACACACCTCACAAGTCGATCCCAGCTCTCACGAGTCCTAGGTCCATTCATCGCCAGAATTCGCTCGTCAACAGGATGGAGCTATATGAGCTAGAGGCTGTTCTCAACAGGAAGGCAACCCAATACTTTTGACTACCAAGGAAATGTGTCAGTGTGGGCTAACTTCCTGCCAGAACAAACCTTACATTATTATGCTCTTACAATACTAACTTATTTTGGTATTGCGTTTGTGACCTGATTCTCCGTAACAGAACCTTTAAATTTCCATTTCTCTTCTGTCAGTTTGGATTTACGTAATAATGTAGGTGCCTGATACAAAACTTTCATATTCGTATTCATGTTAGAATTGGCCTTCGCCTGTGACAGCAAAACATCATCAACAGACTTCAAAGAAATATACCGAGTTTAATTTTTGGAGATAGGATCGGTAAATACCATAGCCATGTAACACAGTTAAAGCTCAATAAGTGTTTCAAGAGATTTTCTTCATATCTTGTTGTTTGACACCATTCAAGTGAGAGATCTCTCTTTAGTGTGTGTCAGCATCTGCCATCGTTACAACATTACCTTCCAAAATCCCTTCTATTAAACAGTCTATGCATTTCACTTTACTAGCACATTCTGGAACATTAAGTGTTGTTTATAATTTAGCTTTACCTCGGAATATATTGATGACATTTTTCATATAGCATTCCTTGTGGTATGCTAGATTGTATGCACAA
This sequence comes from Timema monikensis, assembly GCA_902151445.1. Taxonomy (NCBI): domain Eukaryota; kingdom Metazoa; phylum Arthropoda; class Insecta; order Phasmatodea; family Timematidae; genus Timema; species Timema monikensis. Next base: position 162,832 of record CABFVZ010000119.1, read on the forward strand.
GTATCTTTTGGATTAATGCTGTGGTATTTCATAAAAAATAAGGTAATATATTATATAAATTATAATTTTTTGTGTCTAGTATCAGTGTCTTCTGAATATTATTTACATAACAACAGTTACTGTCAAGATGTATAAGAATTGTGCTATTTGTTGGGCGTCACTCCTAGGATCTAGGAGAGAAAAAAAAAAGAAGAGAAAAAAACATTTACCTCGTCTAATTCAGACAGTGGTACGACGACTTTCAATACTCGAGACCATTGGGGAGTACTTCAAATAAAACATGAGTAATTTAAATAAAAATGGATTGTTGAACTATAATGTAATTTGGACTACAATAAAAAATAAACGTATAAAATAACGATTATTGGAACTTTTGTGGGTTTATTATTGTTTCCTTTTTTACCACATCCCAATCCTACCTATGGAATTCCGGATAGTTATAATTCTAATTTGACAAAATAAAATAGTATTGTTGAGACAATAAGAAGAAGAAAAAAATCAATACAATTATTATTTAGACGTAAAATAAAATGTTAATTATTTCTCTGAATTAGATAGTCTTTCTGAAAGTTCTTACATGAATTCTGATATTTGATAAAAGAAAAAACAAAAAAAAAACCAATCATATGACTTTAAAGTTGAAGAGTTGGCTTGACCTCACCCATGAATTAGTCCATGCTGAAACAACACCAACTTGAGAAATTTGTTATCACTTTATTAATGTTATCTCATCCACAATTCTTAAAAAAAATAAACAGTCTAGCTCTTGCACATCTACTTAGCTTTCCATTTGCTACTCGCAATTTACTTTTCAACCTTTAATGTACTTTAAAAGTAAATTACATTAAGAGCTCCACAGATTTGGCTCCATGTTGGACCAACACCGAGGATGAAGACCCAGTCTCCTCCAGAAAGTCTTCCAAAATAAAATTTAAAAATGTTTACTTCCAAGTCCAAAGAGAAAACTTATATATATTAAACCCAAAAGATAAAATGTTGGCTATAGACTAGAGATAAAAAAAATCAATTACAATGCAGGTTTAATATAAATATTGAAATATATGCCAATAAATGTGAACAACGTTTTCTTAAAGAATTAGATGTTTATTTATATCAGTCAGAATTGAAAAGCGCGCTAGTTTGGAGTTATTTACATATTTCCTTGTTTCCTCTTCTACAATCACGAGACCCACCACGCACTTGTTTAACAGATCTGCGCATGCGTTGAAATCAATCATGGTCGACATTCAAAATAAATAAAAGAAGCGTCAACAAACTTCTTAGAAGGATAATTAGTATGTTTAATAAAAGGTAAGTGTTCTTCCTTAAGTCAAAATGTCTTATTTAAATTATTTAAAACAATGGTATGCGTTGTTCCTTCAGTCTTTTTATTTTATTAAATAGACGTAAATAGTATAAGTTGTCAAGCCAGCATTACAGCGTATTAAGCGGTGGCCGAACTTTGAAGTGCTTAATTTCAAACGAAAATAAATTGGAAACTCTTCACAAAAATTAGAAAAATATAAAATACACGGTAGGGTGGTAAATAACGTCACAATGCATCCACTCAATTTCAAGTTCCATTTTATATTTTCACTTTTACTGGACAGCATCGTAGATCTTATCACCGGCCTCTTCAATCAAAACTGCACATAATTTATGTCGCCTAGTTTCGGGTCTATCACAAAAGAAGCCGGCATTTTTTTGAAGCTTTGTGCAGGTATTGAGGGATCTTGTACATGGAAGATCCTTATTGTGTTTTGAGCTTGTGGACGCTGCATAATTTTCTACTTGTTGTATTTAGTGGCAGATTTAAAAATTTGCGCCCCTAGTCACAATTATAAAAGGCGCCCCCCCATTTTTGTCTAGCGTTTTAGGAGGTTTCAGAGGAAAGAGATTGTGGTGGTTTAAGTTAGTATTCAAGAAAATATTTCTACTAAAGAAAATCAGGAATGTACATTGTACATGCCTTACAGTAGCTTGAGTTAACATTATGAAGAAGGGGAGACTAACGTCAAACGTCAGTTACAAAATAATTGCAAAGTACATTTATTTAAAAAGAAATATTGTCGTTCTGACTTTAGCTTGGAACTATTTTGATAATGTTAGTCAATAATTTTTAGGCGTAATTATTTAAAAAAAGTATTAAAATAAAAATAACGTTATACAAAATGGACCCGCCCTAAAACCATCGCCCGTGCCCGTGGGCCTATAGTGTAAATCCGCTTCTGGTTGTATTTTATATCTGGCTTGTTGCCTATTAATATTACCTTGGTGGGTGAATTTCTTGTAACAAGACAAATTCTATTGGGCATTTAACTCGATTTTTTCTTCAGCTGTTTGTTGTTTGACGAAAAAATCACCATCCCACCTTTCCATCACTAATTCCGCGACGGGACTACATATGCTCCCCTACTACTCTTACTACATTGCAATATGATTTAAATAATGATGAATTAAGGAGTTTATTGAGTGAGCTATTAATTTATTAATTTTTGAAAACTAAAATGTATCAAAAGGTATATAAAAAACTATTTACCGGTGATTATCAATTTTATATAATATGTATAGGCCTATATATAATTTTTTGTTTCGTAGCGCCGTACAAAGACAAAATATGGTCTTGATTGGAATCTCCTATGTATCGAGCATAAACAGTTTTCAATGCTGGGGTTAGTGGTGTTTGTAAGAAGTACTAAGCGTCAAAATTCCCCTATGGCGCCAAATATAAATGTAGTATAGGAACTACTTACGTGCTGGGGAAAAACACACAGCCAGCAAGTATATAAGGCCTAGCTTCCCAAATCCCAATACCTAGTGCACAACAATAGTCCATACAGGGACGGTTCGCCCTGTTCATAAGAACCCGGACCCACCAACACCTTTTAAAGATAAAAACATATTTTTTCTTTGTTTTTATTTCATAACATATTTTGTAAAAAAAAATCATGTGAAATGGAGCACCTTTTTATACATAGAGTGAATTATTCTATTTGTGATATAGTATTCCAGTCCCAATAGGATTCATTATTCATTCCAATCTCCAATCGTCATGCGACTGTACTAGCGCTTGAAACTCCCGTGACTAATTAATGGAGAAGCTGACAGCCCTTCTTAGATAAGCCCCACGTCTAGTAGAAGTTCTCTCTCAAGGTTAATTCCACTGCGAGTAAAACAGTATCTGTGAGCCTGCGCTTCGACAAAGATGGTCTATAATTTGTTTTAGCGTATATTTGCGTGTGTTAAAGACCCAATAAGTAAGGTGACGAGTGAAAGTGATTGATTAAAATGAATAAATTAGATTCTTCATTAAAACTGCAACAAAATCTTTACATCAAATGGTCAGAAGCACATCAACCTAGTGACTTAACATTTATGCAGGTGGATAGCAAGAAAAAAAAAAACCTTTTCTCATGTGTGGTTCGGTACATAATAATTGTGGTTAACTCGTACTCCTTAAACAACACTGCCACAACTAAAAAATGTGCTGTTTTAAGTTATGGCCATAGTGGCTAGGAGAATATCTCAGCCATATATTGACGTGTGGCAGTTTTGGTTTAAAGTATAGATAGTTATTTAATTTTTATATATACACATTGATTATTTTGAATTATGGGGGTGACTGATGGTAACCCTGTTCATAGTAGTAGTTCATTTGTCTATAAAATTATTAATCATTAATTCATTGTATGTATTGTTATTTATAAAATTATAATGCTAGTAGTTGCCTGCCTATAATGTGAATGGCTTATTAAATAAATCTGTTTTTGTTAACGTTTTGTGTTGTATTTTAGTGAGAGCTGTCAATAAATAGTTTCATCTAGTAGTGATAGGCACAATCGAGTTATCACTCGATTCTCTTTAAAAGGAATTGAGTATTCGAGTAATTTTTTTTAGCAAATCATCTACTAGAATCATCCTGTGGCAATCGATTGGACAACATTAAGGTACAGACACAGACTCCGTATCCGTGGTCCCTGGTCCGTACTCCGTGCTTCTGGTCCATAAGTCTCCGTAATCACGTGACGTGACCGTTTCAACCAATGAAATAGTAAGAGACTTCATCCAATCAGAAAATTCGAAAGAAAATAGTCTACAGCACGAAGCGTGTGTCAAGCAGTCAGCTGATCAAAGAAAAAGAAACTAAAAACAACTTTGTTGAGAAAACTTCCAGTATTTATATTAAAATATAGGTTAAGAACAACCACAAGAAATATATTTATAACTTTATTCTAACTATCAAACTTAAAGTAATAAGTGTTTGCAATAGCCTGAAAATGCTAAACAGATGTTGGTAGGCCCACTAATATTTTGGATGGAAAATCACTAGTATCCATAATTTATCAATTACAAAAAATTAAATGACGCTATTGAATAGAGAACAAACCAAATAGGGATGTTGAACTTACAAAAGCAAAGCCAATATTTCTGAGAACTTAGTATTTCTCAGGAAACACTTTCCTAGAAGCCACTATTCATGGGGTGCTTAGATTTTTAGAAAAATGTTTCTGAAATAGGTCTGCGTGTAGCCATCTTTTCATTTTGTATATGTTTCCATAGCAACGGATTCTATCACTGCTATTCTTTCTTTATTTCAAGGCGCATGCGCATATTTACTCGGCTATGATTGGTAGTCCTTATAAACGAGTCAGTAGAAAGTTAAAGTTGGCAACTTCTACGGAGTAAGGACTTACGAATAAGGACTCTGTGGCCAGAGCAATCTAATATTGTAGCATCGATTTCTTACGGACCTACGGATACGGAGTCTGTGTCTGGGCCTTTACTCGGGATTCTTGCAATGGAATTTGATACTAATACCATGTCCACAATCTTTTCCTGTAGTAGGCAGTCAACACTGACAGTGACCACCCCCTTACTTTCAGGTTTCACGTTGCATGCAGTCAATATGAAAGTATGCATTTTAAGAAGTGTTTCACAAAAAATAATTGTTTTGTGATCTTTTTAATAAAATAAACTTTTCTTTACACATTCATGAGAAATTGATAATAATTGTACCTTTTTAAATGTGAAAACTGGTTTTTTTTCTTCTATTTTGTATCTTACTCTAATTAGTTTCAATTTACAAATAAACATATTTTACTAAGGAGAAATTATAATCAACATAATTAAGAAATACAATAATAAATTTCGTTGGATGCGATTGTGGAAATAAGAATGCCGAGGTGCAGATTAAAAAAAAAAAATCTATTACTTTTAAAAAGAATTGGAAATGTGATACGCTTGTATAGCATGCTTTTTGATTGTGTGCCTTTCATCTGCGAGTATTTTGTATTGAAAATGCACGTGCAACATTTAAACCATAGAGGGTAATTTTTGCCTAGCAGAAGAAACTGTTGGTGAAAAATGAGCTCTAAGGAAATACACCTTTTAAATGGAAATAGAATAGTAAACAGTCCAGCAAATAAGGTTGATTCTCATTTAGCTGGTAAGAAAAAATAAAATAAAAGAATAACAAAGACCAAGTAAAGTTATTTGAGTAATCTCGGAAGAATTGAGTACTCCTAATTACACAATAATTTTTATTTGATAGTGCTCATCACTACCATCTAGGGGGAAATATCTTGTCAGCTTAAAGCCCTGACACAGACTCCGAAGGTCCGTGGCCGTAAGAAATCGATGATACAATATCAAATTGTTCAGGCCACAAAGTCTTTATCTGTAAGTCTTTACTCCGTAGAAGTTGCCCAACTTTAACTTTCTACGAACTACCAATCACAGCCGAGTAAATATGCGCATGCGCCTTGAAATAAGTAAAGAATGTCAGTGATAGAATCCGTCTCTATGGAAACATATACAAATTGAAAAGATGGCTACACGCGGACCTATTAGAAACATTTTTCTAAAAATGTAAACACCCAGGGAAGAGCGGCTTCTAGGAAAATGTTTTCTGAGAAATACCAAGTTCTCAGAAATATTGGATTTGCTTTTGTAGGTTCAACACCCCTATTATTTGGTTTATACTCTATTTACTAGCGTCATTTAATTTTTTGTAATTTATAAATTATGGATACTAGTGATTTTGAAATAGATTCTCTACTTATTGTGTTCTGCAAAGGCCTCTTTTTTTTAGTAAAAAACTTAACTACTTTAAAGACGCTCTAAGAAAGGAAAATGCCTGGCTTAGTATTTCAGAAATTGTCAGGAAAGTTTTGTTCAAATAAAATGAATTTAAAAATCTTAAACAAGTATATTTCATTAAACTCTTTCTCCAAATACATTTAACAAACCATAATAATGATGTAAACATTGTGATGATTGAAACTAATTTCTAGAACTTTGTGCTAAGTATGAGTGTTACAAAGTGACCCTAATGTATTAAATAATAACAATGTAATACTGCCATATTGTGACTTAAGGCAATGTTTTGTTTTCAACCATAAATGTAACACTTCCATATTGAGAGTTGTGGCACTACACTTTTTTAAATGTTAAATCAATACTGCCATATTTAGTGAAGGGGCAGTGTTTCATTCTGTCAATGGTATAGCAAACAGTCATAATCTTAAAATCTTCCCTAAAATATTATATGAATGTATTAATATACCTTCTTATTTTTATTCATAATGATCTAATACTATCAAATTCAGCTCATTACCTCTAAAGAGCAACTAAATAAAGTTTCAAATTGATTTTTCTCAAAACTACCTTTTTGGAATTGTGGCAGTGTTGTTCTAGGTGTGCGAGCTATGAGTGAAGAAAACAGAGCTTATTTTATTTTAAATGTTTATTTTGTTTGTACAAGTAATGTCATCACATCTTGCTAGGTTTAATTCAAAACCTATATTTTTTATTCTTTCTGTTTGTAGATTTAATTTAATATGGTAACACCTGGTAAGTAAACATTACCAGTAAGCTTTGAAATGGCCACAAAAAAAAAAAAAATCTCTTGACTTCCGAGTCCATGTCATAGCCAGTTTTCTGAAACATAGGTCTTTTCAGGTAGCCAATTAAGGGCAGAAGTCACCGACACACAGCTCTAAGAGGCCAATCCCACAAGGGTCAACTCTCGCATCACAACTTTACAACGCCTATGTTCCAACAGAAGGGAGAATTAAACTTACTGTTTACAGGCAATACCATGTTATACATCACTGTCAAAAATATATCTCGCGTATTTCTTGCCATGCAAAGTTATCTGATCACCCTACAGATCTGGCTAACCAATTTGAGAATAAAGGTGAATGTTACCAAATCTGAAGCGTTACAGACGTCATAATCAAAACACCAAGAGTCACCAGCCCCTTTCACTCCATTTAACACTGAAATACCAATCAAGGAAGATGTCAAATACTTGGAAATTATAATAAGCAGAATAATTACGTGGACAAAACACATTGACACGAGTAATTCTAAAGCAAGAACCAAATTCTGCAGACTACACTCACTCTTTAAAGGGAAGCAACTTAGTCTGCAGACAAAAACTCTCTTGTACAAATCCATCATCAAATCACTTAATCTATACTGTTGCAAGGCATGGAGTTAGTTCTCTGAAATTGATCTTAAACAAGTGACACAGAACAATGCTGAGAGATGGAGGTCCAGAATGGTCGAATTGAACATCATTGCCAACTGTTAATTACCACATGAGCTTTACATATACTGGAACAAATAGTTTTATGACAAAACTGAACACACAAACGACATGTGCACTAGGAAGGTACAACCGATACAAACTTAGACACTACAAATGACCCAGACTGTCGTCATGCTATTTTATTAATCCATAAAAAGATATATATATATATATATAAGAAATGAATAAAAAAATCCTACTACTATACTAGAAAAAAAAATTAAACCATTTAAACAAAAGTATTAAGACAGCAGCACTATAAACCAAACAGAGAGGAGGCACTTCTCACCACCAAACTTCCTAAATCCCTCCACTTACCCTTAACACCCATTTCATTAATTTCTACTTTAGTCACCATCGGATGGCACTGGGATAACGGACTGGCTTTTTAAGAGTCGGAGGATAATATTGGCACCAGGATTGGCCCTAGACCATGAATGGAAATATCACCTCAAATCAACTCCTAAGGGGGAGGAGCGGGTGGGCATGGGGGGTGAACCTTACCACCTCATACTTTGACTACCACAAATCACCCACATTCACCATAATACCTATTAACTCTACCTTCACACATTCTGACAAGAGAAAAAAATCCCAACATAGAACCCAGAATTTTCACTCTACTTCACCAAATTCTTTTATTACAGATGGTAACTTAAATAAATAGTTGTAGTATTATATTGCAGTTTCATTTCATTAGGTACAAAACTTTCATATCAAGAGGATAAGAGTCACAACGGTGGCTTGTCTGTCAAACAGCAACAAGCAGCAGTAAGGCAATGCAAAAATACTCTACCATCATATCACAGATGCAGCTTTACTTTGTGGAACCCAAATTTATCATATTTTGTACATCCACTGTAACTGCTATAGCTATAAGTCAACTTGACTACATCTTTTTATTGACTTAACTTTCTGTTAATACCTTTAAAATTACAAACCATGCAACCAAGTTACTAATTTTATGGAAAAACAAGATATTAACCAACATAATACTTTTTATTAACAATAGTAAGGACGAGGGCACGGAAGTCAAAATAAAAAATACATTTTTAGTATTTATTTTTTTGATCTGGTATAATTATTACACAACAGTCCAATACAACAATCAACATAAATACAATACGTAAGCAAAAAAGTTTATGTTCTTGCATTCATAAACATATATTTCAGTCAAGTTTCAGTGACATGCAGTAGGCTGTATAACCCTCTACTTATAAATCATTAATAAATCATCTTAAATCCCATAAGCATGTATTGGTGAGAAATGTCGAAAAATTAAAGGATGGTAACATTTATGGCTATAGGAATTAGAATGGAATGCTCACAAAGGAATTAAGTTAAACAAACTGTAAAACATAAAACTATAGTCAAGTTAAATGTAAAGAAGTAATAAAATTCACATTCATTTGCTAGTTCTTGACTGAAATGATTTGATTACAAATTGTCATCACAAATAATCACACCACTTGCCTATTTAAACCGAGGATTGGAAATAAGTATAATGTACCACACAAAAAATATTACAGTGATCCACTATAGTAATAAGTTTGTAAAACCCATTTTAAAAATACCAGTGCTTTAGTATCATAGCATCTGCTTCAATGATCGAAAGATGTAAGGCGTCACTATCATGTTAAAATGGTCTACTGAGGGTGATTTTCCCTAAATGGTTTCCCACTCTCCTTCCACATAAAGGCTGGTAGATTACCTCAAATGCTTCCATCCTCAGCCCTACCCCACAAAGAGTAACTATTATATATGTATAACTCAACAGGTAGTAAGATGCGGTGATCATAAAACCATCTATCGAAACTGTAGTACCGGTATCCCCCCGTTTGTTTATAAAAAGTGGGTGACCTGGTGGTCTAGGGGTAAGGTGTCAGACTTCTATGCTGGCGGCCAGGGTTCAATCCTCGGTCCCGGCAAAGATTTATCTGATTGCCAAACCCTTCCTTCACCTCTGACAAGACATCTTGTGAATGTGGGGAATGCCAGGCCACCACCGTGGTTCAGATTCTACGTTAAACTGTAGGTCCTTCATTTCGTCTCATAATCACCCTACCATTACACATTAGCGTAATTGCGTATAACCCGGGGTAGTAAGACGCGGTGCTAATAATAATAATAATAATAATAATAATAATAATAATAATAATAATATAAAAAGTGTCAAATTAGAGGTGGTTTGGTTATGTTTCTTTTTTATCTACTCATTTGTATAGGGACAATTTGGGTAGAAGTGAAATAAGTAAATACAAATAGATTTTACTGAATAATATATTTACAACTTTACATATAAAAGAAACAAAAAACATAAAATGGAAGTACAATATGAGCAAAAAACATGCAAAATTTTACATTTAAGGTTCTTAGAAGACTTTAATTATTCACAACTCTATCAAAGCAGCTTAAACTAATTCCAGTTTTATCAGCACTGGGCGTAGATCATTCTCGCAATACATACATCATCCATCCTTTTATCGTCTACTCACCCATTCACACTTTTTAACTCAAAACGAGGAGCAGATCCAGGATTTTGTTTAGGGGTGTGGGGTCATTCTCACGGGACCGAGCAGGAGGAAATTCGGACAGAAAAATAATTCCAACTTTTAAGGTGATTTAGAAATTGATTAGAAAATTTAAAAAAACTTTAACACAATTTAATTTTTTATTTTTTGTTAATTTTTGCCAATTAAATTATGTGCTAAACATGTAAATAAAATTATTGATAGTGGTTGACAAGCAAAGCAACTGGCTAGTGGGATATTACGGGACACTACAACTAGAAGAGACTATAAAATAGTAATAATAATAATAATAATAATAAATAATATTAATTAAATTATTAAATCTAGCTAAAATATTTCTTTATGGGGGAGAATAGGGGCACCCCCCGCAACCTCTATCTGGATCTGCCCTGGTTCAAAACTATGAGAAAATTATCAATTTATTTTAAACATTTGCAATGCACATTAAATGCAAAGAAACAAATATTTTTATAGAAACATTGATGACAAAACTTTGTATATCTATCTACATGACTCACGTAAAAACGTAAACATTAATAATTTAATCGTACAGCTTTTACAATAATTACTTTTAGACTTGCACGTCTGCAATGGCAGCCCACATATTTACAAAACATTGAAAGAGCAATAAATTGTTTTGTAATTTAAATATTTCAGTGAGATATATTTGTATTTTTTTTTTAACTTTAGTAGTTTATATATACAAATTCATTATGATAATTCGACTCCATATCGTTTCTTGAAATGGGAAAAAAATATAACATTAAATTACAAATCACACTCTCCATTTCATTAAGATTAACATTTTATAACCATTCTTGGACTACAGACTTCTTTAACCTTTCGAGCGGCCTGCTTTGGGTTATTTTATCTACACACAATTTTTTTAAATATTTTATAACTTTTGTTTCAACGCTTTCAAAACACTCATCCAAAAACAAAATACAAAACTAAGCAATTACCACTAAAGGGTGCATACAACGTAACAGAATAAAACATATCTTAATTATAACAAGCACACACACACACACAAACCAAATGTTTTGTTTATATGACCCAACATTATTCTTGGAAAATAATGTTTTAAAACTATTTTTATTTTTAAATATTTAAGTGCTTTTTCCAGTCTATTCTTTAATTAATTTGTGATGCAGAGACAAATTCACAAGGACATTCAATAAGTCTTTTTTCCATCCTTACTAAAGGTTTATGCAAAATGTCTTCATAAACATTTAATAAATTTGGCACAGTAACTTCATTTCACACGGAACATTGGAAGGTACGCTCAGCAATTCGTTTTATACATATAATCAACGCATACAACCAACATTTTATTGCTGCCGTCCATTTAAATAACAGTCTTGTTGGTTTGTGATCATTACTAAATCCACAGAGCCAGGACACTCTTAAAAATCTACCTCCTCAGACATTTACAATTCACATCACATGAGCTGACAAACCCCCTCATTACCGTCAAAGGGGCGAAGATTAATAATTTAGTCACAGGCAATGGGGTGCTTGTGTATGAACCACATTATACATAGTCATTGGTTCCTGGACTGGTCAGAGGCTCTTGCGCCTGGAAACAAAAACAAAATGGACTTGAATCAAACAATTCAAACAGTATTGAAGTGAGGAATTAACATATATCAAAGCGATAAACTTTCTCCCATCTATAGCTTAACACCAGCTTCTGGTCCCAACGTCACCACATCCTAATTCATCATGTAAACCTCATCTACATTGCAGTGACAGGAGGTTGGCCAGTTTCGGTAGAGGTGGCAGACCGATGTTGGCATTTATCCACCAGGATTCAGGCCCGCTGTTTAACATCCAATAGGGTTGGGTTTCCCCCCACAGTGTAATTCCTCACATTACAATCCAGAGGCTTTTTCTCTTAAATTATTTTCACTAATAAAATTCACACCCGCATTAAAACATGCACATTTACAATAAAGAAACATGAAAATTAACATTTTATGTAAGTTGTTCACATGTTCCTTGAAAACTATCATTCACTTAGTTATCTTGTTAGATTTAATCTGTGTTAGATTTAATCTGTTTTAGATTAGAATATATAAAGCACTTTTTTGTTTTTAGCACTGATTTTACTAGCCATTAGAGTAAGCATATTTACTAATTGTGCTAATTATTATTATTATTATTATTATTATTAGCACCGCGTCTTACTACCCGTTCGGGTTATACGCACTTACGCCAATGTGTAATGGTAGGGTGATTGTGAGATGAAATGGAGGACCTACAGTTTAACGTGGAATCCGAACCACGGTGGCGGCCTGGCATTCCCCACATTCAATTGTGCTAATGAGTTAGGGATTAGTAATATATAATTTAGATTAGGAATGTGTAATTTAGTTAAAGTGATAATCCACAAGTGTGAAAAGAGTGTGGGAAAAAAAAAATTAGTAAAAATCATCATTACACCCGACCGGGATTCAAACACCAAAAACCCTATAGTCGGCAGTCATTCTACTGCAAGAGTGATGCATTTGACCATGCTGCCACTAGTACAGGTAAGTAGGGATATTAAAAGTCTTTAATATCTTTTTAAAATCTCATTTTTAGTTAACTTTCAATTCTCAATTTTTACAGCTAATATATCTCTTAACAAAACAGCAGTAACCAAATCTGTAACTGTATGGCCTCACTCTTGTATTAGGCTGGATTACCAGTGGTAACGAGCTGGAGGTTTGAATCCTTGTCGAGTGTAATGAGGGTAGTCATTTTACTTAAGGTAGACATAGAACCTGAATGAGTACCAAGAAGAGGTGAATAACAAAGCAGTATCCATACCATAATTTGATTTTTTTGGAGGTTCAAAATTTTTTTACTTACCATTGGTTTGTAAAGTCCCTATTACAATGTTACGACAGGCATGAAAAAAAGTAGTAACATAGGTAACAAGTATATTACAATTTCACTCGAAATTTGGTGGCTAGCCACTATATTCTCTTATATATTAAACATAATTATATAATAAATAATTCAGATTTGGCACAATTCCCCACATGTTTGTAATACTGTTCATCTATATCATGTCAGTCTTTAAACAGAATAAAATTTGTTATGGAAAAAAAAAATTGCTTGCTGATAGTTTATAAAACTAGTTCTAAAAGTTGGTGTAAAAAGTTGAGCTGCTCATACACAGAAAATAATGAGCTACAATTTTAAAATCAAGTGAAAATAAGTGTGTTGAAATTGTGAGTGCTTTTGAGAACAAAGTTATATAATTAAAGAAAATTGTCTACAAAAAACTTCACATTACGATATATAAAAAATTTTCCCCTTGAGTTTTATTAAGATACATAGCAGGCAAGGTTTGGTAGTATTAACAAATATTTACTATCACCCTGTTTAACATTTCCTTGCCTAAAATTGTGGTTTTCAATACACACAAAATTTGTTCTAGTGACTGTAAATAGCATATAACATTCTGATTATTATTTTCATGAAGGGTTTATGTAAATAAGCTGCCACACCATACAAAAAGTACCCAAAATACTTTAATGCACTTTATATCTTATATAAACAAGTCTCTGCTTAGAGGCATCCTCTTTAACTTAGCACTCGAGTTTAGAATTTGATGTTAACAAACATTTGTGATGGTGGCTAAAATTTCCTTCTAATTACATATTTTTATCAATTTTTATTCATATTGATTATCAATATAAATATAATGTGAACTCTTGTGGATCTAAATTTTGTATCTAATGAAAGAGTAATAGTGCAACCATTTGGCTAATCATTATTTAAGCAACTTTCATATATTAATATTGTAATACACTTTACCAATGTTTTGTTTGTTAAAAATTTATTTACCAGGGGTGCGAAAAGCTTCAAAATTTCAACTTGGCTTCGAAAAAATGTTCAGATTCACCAATAAAAAAATATGGACAGCTAATATACTAAATTTTTTTTAAAATAATTTAATTGAATGTTTTGATAATAGCTTGATCTATCAGATTTGAATGAAATCTTACTAAAAATTGTGAACTGAAACATGTTCTTATTAATCTTATTGCATATAGCTACAAAATTAAGGATAGTATAATATTTTTTTCAAGCTTAAGACTATTAATAACATATATTCAAAATTCAATTAGGCTTCGAGAATATTTGATGTATTCGATTAGAGTTCTCTTCGAATTGAAAAAGTGGACTTGGTACACCCCTAGACTTCTCACTCGACTCATATTTAGTCTAAATGCTTTTATATGTCATATGTTCAGATTGCAAGTCTTAAATATGTGTGTAGAAGTGTAAAAAATCATCCCAATGGCCAAGGAGTTAGGGTGACAGTTTAAGAAACCTTTGTTAATCCCATGTTGTATCAAAATACTTAAGTAATATTCTCATATGTGAGCTCCCTCAGTTACCCATAGATTTCATTCATGAGACTAGTACAGGTTTTTTGTTAAATGTTCGGTGCCACTCTACTAGTTGTGTCTATAAGTAGTGCACCAAAATTACTCCATTAAAACAAAAACACTTCTTTACTACCCTAAAGTGGAAAAAAGTTTAGTTTGAAAGGGAGATGCCCTCACATAAAAAAAAAAAAGCCATTAGAACAGTATTAATAAAATCTCTTTTCACTTACAGAATAGATCTTAAGTGTAAATCAGGACAGTAAGGAGCAGAAATTCGGAGTGTGTGTAGTCAAATTTTGAGCTCTAGACTAAGGTTTTTATATAAAATATAGTTAGACTTAATTATGTATCTTGGCTACCTAACAAGAGCCTCCTAAGTCCTGTTCTAAAAGGAAATTCTTTTTCTCAGGACTTTGTATAGTTAACCAGGTTAATTAGTTTGTTTTTTCTAAGAGAATACCCCTGAAATAAAGAGCAATAAGTTTCCTGGACGCAATGTACCCAGCTTTGTGTCAGTTCTAAGTAATATGAGCACACTCATCTGTGTATTAGTATAACATTCCTGGTACCAACTCAAAATTTTCACTTTTTTTTGGTGCTTTGACAATTAGTGCATGCAAAATCTTTTTTAAATTTGGCACAGTTTTCTTCAACATTCAAGGGCTGAATTCAAAGTACTATAATTTTGTTAAATAGGAAGTTATTTCTCTCTCTCTCTCTCTCTCTCTTGCCTTTCAACTTAAGGTTAGTCAAGTTTATGGTAAGTATGATAGACAATGATAGCAAAATTAAACTCAAGCGAGCTTTACAATCAATGTAATGTTTTTTTTTCCAAAGTAGTTTTAGAATTGGGGGTAGCTGTGATTTATATTTTTGCGTTCAATTTATTTTCTAAATCAGTAGTATGATCCAATTTAAAAAATTTTCAAAAACACAAATTGTCACAAAATTAATAAATATTCTTTTTTCGATCTTCAATTATTTTGTTCTAACACATTTATTTTTTTACATTATGAAAGCGATAATTTATTTGATGATCTATATGCAGCTATTTTGATAATCTTTTATATCTTTACAACCATTTTCATAAAAATGTGCGAAAAAGTCTGCACAAAAGAGCCACAATATTATTTAATTTTATTTAATACATTTTTCAGGACAATGAGTCGTTAAAATAGAAACTTTTGAGTACTTAAAGAGACCTAGTTGAAATACTTTAATCATTTATGGAATTTGTCAAGTCCATCATATGAAACAAATAAACAGCAACTGATAAATTTTTTTGTAGATGCATGTAGTGAAAAGGCATCCATTTTGATCATACTCTGTACAAATACAAGCAATTTGGTGGATATTTGAATTACATCTTACTTTGATGGAAACATATGAATGTGTTAAAAACACTGGCAGACCATTAGATAGTGCAAAGTTAATAATTAGTTTCTTTTAAAAGACATTTTAAAATTTTATTTTATTTTGTCAAATAGCGAGAGAGAAATAACTGTGCAATATTAACACACTTGGCTCTTATCCCCCATAGGGCGGAATTATCTGAGGATGCAAGAGTCGATGGAGAGTGCCCTTACCTCCTCCCCTACTGTGGCAGGATAGATCCTCTGAGGCTGGAACTGGTTCTTCTCAAGTGCAAACTGGTCTTCGGTCGTCTTACGATAGACCGGGTTGTCGAAGTTCATGCTGGTCAGATTTCTGTGCAGGAAGTGCCTGTACACGATGTAGCCAATCTAAAAAAAAACCAACAAATTTACATAGATACAGGTGTAATTGACATGCACTATATTGGTGTGTGTTTATTTTAACATTGTAATTATAATTGCAATAATGTAAATGCAAGTGACAGAACAATTATAACAACATGTTTTAATAAGTGCATAATAAATAGGACACAAGTGCTGATGGGCAGAATGTCTTCAGCATTCATTTTGGCAATCAGGCCAAGTTGTGGTATAAATAGTACTATTCTTCGGGCTAACAGGGCTGACAATTCATCATCGATTCTAATGGAGGGGGGGGGGGGGGACCCCCCCCCCCTTTTGGGGGTTTNACCGGATTGTTGAGTATGTGTGCTGGGGGGCTATGACCATGCCTATGGTACTGGGGTTCATAACCGTGTAGGACCACCTAGAGGGTCATTCAGGCCATTGGTTAAGCATTCCTTACTATACTCCATTCTGTCACTAGCTTCTAATTAGGTCCTTTCAAATTCTTATATATTTTGAGTAAATTCTTAATAACATCACATGTTGTAGTAGAGCAAAGTAGTACAATGAAACCCTAAAAACCAAAGACGTACATCAATTGGGAACCCACACAGTCATATCCAGCCACCACCCTTATCCTCGGCCGCAACACATTCTGACAGATTATGCCCACAAGGGGGGAGTGACACAGGCATGTTTGTCAACTTATCAAGGTCTGTGGAGTAGTGGAGCTACTTAACTTTATAGTACCCAAATTAACAATTGCAATAAAAATGAAATGAAAAGAAAAATTATTTTTTGGAAACATTGACAAAACTTTGGTTTTGGTCTCCCTCTAAAAAAATAAGGGTACATTTTCTCTTAAATAAACATCTTTATTAAATTAGTGTAATAAAAATTTACGCTAAAATACCAAACAGGGTGAGGAAAAAAAACACTTTATGGTTCTGGTTTAGATATATTATTTTAGCATCGCTTCTTACCATCCGTTTGGGCTGAACGCATATGTAGTAATTGTGCTAATGCATTAAGCATGAGAAACGTTTAATTTTGAGAACGTGTACCCCTTTTTGTTTGGAATGATGGTGGAAAAACCTACCCCAATAAACCAGGTCGGGATTGGAAACAATTTTTTAGTCACCAGTAAACTAGACTAGACCAAAAAAAACTTTTGGTCTATGTGCACACAGAGGTGTGTATTAAGCATTCTAGTCAGCAAGCATGAATGGCCAACTCTAGGTTGGGAGTCCAGGGTTCAATCAATAATAGTGGTACTGGAAAACTGTTATAACTAATCTTTTACTACAAAAATTAAGGTATTTATAGACCCTATGGGCAATTTACTATAGAAGTTTAGTTTTTAATTAGTAGGCCTATTGCTAATTTCCAGAACAGCCGGCTGAAACATCGTTTGAAAATAAAACCACTTGCTCATTGTTAGTAAGCTATTTTTGTCCAGACAATTTTTGAAATTGAGTAGTATTGTTCTTTCAAGGTTTCAAATTTTAATTGTTAAAAGAATAAATTAAAAATGAGTTAAATATTTCTATTCTGCCATTTAACAGGGTTTCTTAATTTAATCTTATATTCAAACTTTTTCTAAATAATATTTATTTAAGCATGATCTACTGATTTAAACCATTTACATTTTATTCATCCTTAACGTTTATATTGGCTAGTTCTTAATTCAAATTGAACAATGAGAGAACACATACTCTTGTTAAAAAAATGTATTATAGTTCATTGATACACCCGAGAAAAGGGGGCGGGGGGTTGAGATTGGAGTGGCCACAAACTGGGCATTTGCCATCCCCCAAGACTGCAACTAACTTTAATAACAACTCAAACGATCTGGAGTTTTCCTACCAATATCCTACTATACTATATAATAGATTTCTTGTAGGGAAAAAGGCCTTTCAGAAAACAATTCCTACAGTGAACAGACTTTATGTACTAATTACTCTTATGTATTATGAATGAGGAAGTTTGAAATTAGAGGAAGAATACTCGCATTTGCATGGAGGAAGAGTGGAAAACCACCCTCAGTACAGCCAAACGGGATTCGAACCCTCATCTCCCTGTTTGGAGTTTAGCCTAATAATAGAGTGATTCCTTAGACCATGCGAACACCGAAGCGGGTTTAAGTAGAGTTAAAATAATGAGCAGTTAATATGTGTTAAGTGTAAAAGATACATTGAATGAAAGGTTATTTCCATTATTTATATCGCTATTCTTACCTAACATTTAAAAAAAAAGCTCTAAATAGCTTCTTAAAGTATTTAATATTAATATATTTTATTGGTCTCCTGCATTTGCACAAAAAGAGAGAGAGAAAAAAAAAGAGAGAAAAAAAAGAAAGAGTGGAAAACCTTTCTAAGAAGAATTACTGTCGGTACATCCGACCATGATTTTAACCTTGATCTCCCCCTCATCATCTTTCCAGTATATTGAGAGATATGCGATCACTGAAGCGGATTTCACACTTCAAGGCGGCCCCTTTTAATTTTAAAAATAAAATTAAGTGCAACTTACGCAAGCGGCGACAGACACGACAGTGAGTATAGCAGCGATGGCGATACCTGCAATCACCCCAGGATCTGCTGGATCTGCAGGGATCGCCGTGTTCTCGTGTTTGTTTGTGGCGTTGTTGGTACTCGCTGCAAACAAAATGTTATGTAACATTTAACATATAGATAACGTTGGGTAGATTTCACAACCCTTATGAATCTTTACTATAATGATTAAGATCAGTTCTAATGACACTAATGACAGTTTCACTAGATGAATGGTTTTAATTAAGCTAATGATAGTTTTGTCAAAAATTAAAATAATATCTTTAATAAACATAATGGTAGTTTCACTAAATGAAAAGTTATAATTAAACTAATAAGAGTTTCATTGAAATAATTTTTGTCGATACTAATGACAGTTTCATTATAACGTTGTTTTAATGAGACTAACGATTGTCTCCTATTTTTGTTAGATAATATCAAAAGGCAGTTTAAATAAATATCTATGACAATTTTATAAAGTTACAATAAACTTATCTAAGATATTGTACTATTACCAACTAAATTAATAAATGAGATGTTTCCCCAAACTTACCAACAGACAATAAAGATACAATGGATTGGTCAACAGTGGTTTCATTTGATTCGTGGCTAGAGCTATTTAATCCTAAATAATCCATCTTGATTTATAGTTAAACAAATCAAATTTATTAAATAAACAAGTTTCAGCGCCTTATAAAACCACACTTTCCAAGTTAAGCCACCAGCAACAATAGATTAATCTTTTGTGTTTTTTTTAATCACCTAAAAGTGATTTCGCTAAAAAAAAGACAACTTGACACAAATAATGACACTTTTCTCTACAGTTCGTAGTGGTCTGAACTACGACGGAAAGAAGAACCTCTATGTGAACTCCAAATGACTTTTGGACTGTCACGTTGACTCATCGTGCAGTTGTCAACACCATGTATTTGTTCAAGATAATGCTAAGCACACACTGAATTATCAGGCAAGCTTTTACCTCGTAGAAAACAACCATGTACAGACAGGGACAAAACACAGTGGACTTTAGTGTGCAGGCCACATGTACCTACATTTTTTAGGGTCTATTAGCACATTCACACCTACACGGTAGGGAAGAGGACTGTACAATTTAAAAGAAATGTAGCCAAATTTGTTTAGAGGAAGAGAAGAGTGGGAAGCAATTTAGAAAAAAAAAACACCCTACATTGATCTGGATTAATTTGTTCGTCAGACTTGCCACTTAAAAATATTTTGTGTACCCCTAGAAGTACAGGAGACCCAAAATTTAGGAAATGCTGCTTTAGATAATGGGACGTCTTAAACGGGTCATACTGTAATTACTTTGTTGACTGATTCTTGTGCTCTATTCGTATCGGGTTCATTCTTGCCACTGCACATCAGTAAAATAAGATCAAATACTTATATTTCTCTTTCATCCTACTTACAAATTTATATTTGTTAAAGAGTAGATCAAGATCTACTACACATATATAAAACTTTGACCTAATTGAACTTAATCTTGATGTAAAAAAAAACTTAAAAAAGAAAACTTGTCCTGTGCATTTATTTGTCAGTTGGTCTACAAGTATGTATGACTGTATGTAAACGTTCTAAGAGGTTGCAAATCGCAACAAATTTTTTTTGTATTCACGCAAATTTTCAGGATAAAACTGACTTCCATTACTGACATTATGGTGATTTAATTGTTAAAAAAAAAACTTTAAGTTCATATTTTAAGATTGTTTTGACTTCTATATGATCAATCATTTCAATGATATTTTTGATTAACATTTTTTTATCGGGGTGCGGGGGGGGGGGGACAAAAAATGCCCTTTCTTATTAAGTTAGTACTAACTTTTTAGAAAAGTAACAAAGTTTTATTTTAACTGCTGGTAATGTTTTACACTTAATTAGAACAATCTCTTATAATTAATGTATACTTTGTACTTTTAACAGGAAGCTGTGTTAATATTCCTTACTATACAGTGTTTTGACACATACTGTACTGGTTTATTTAATTCAGTGAAAAGACTCAACATACTTCACTGGTCTTAAACATGACAAAAGAAAAATGTTTAAAAGTACTTCATGGCATGCAGCTGTTAATCTTTGCTATTATGAAAATGACTTATTTGAATAATTCTTTATTCAGAAATGACGGTCAAGGTTAAAACAGGAATATTTAGAAATTGCATCATCTCAATAATTGCATACAAGAACATAGTTAGACTAATTTCCTAAAAAATTATATATACAAACAAAGATATTTTTAAAGTATAGTTTCATTTACATTTAAATTAATTCAATCCAAAGTGCATTTAACACCAGGTAATAAAGTGAAATACTAATCATCTAGCTCTCAATCAACTATGCTAATTGTTTTATTGAAAGCATTCAAAAGCCTATGTCTAAGAGGGTTAACCAGTAAGTCAAGTAGCCCCTACACACTTATGCTTAAGGGCATTACTACCACTGGCAATTCTAGAGCTTAGCATGGATACATGACTTCAGCTTTATTATGGTAGTGTACGTCAAGCAGCCTTGTTGTGTCGGCACAGAGGCACAGACGTAAGCTGATAACTCCTTGGGTCAACTGTAGTAGTAAGGGCCGGGATGTGTTGATTAGATTGCAAAAAGATCAATACATTCAGTAGAGTCCTCTTCGATTACATTTCTGGCTGGATATCCGTCATTTACGTCCATAGTTGGTCTATCAATTATCATTATGAAAAGGTCAAGATTTTATGATTATAATATCATTATAAAACTTAATTTTGTAATTTCTGTTTTTTATTTAAAAGATCTATTTATTGTTCAACCTTAATTCTTTCCAATCTTAATTGTGTATCCTGTAGGAAAAGAATCTTACACTTTGTTCTGGATTGTTCCGCAAAGATTTTCGTTTGTTCCATTTTGATACACCCAAAAATGATATGCTTATTATATTGGGGGGAAACTTTACGGTAGACCCCTCCCCCCCCTCATACACTTTGGAAAATTGACATTTTCATTGTTGCAATAGAGTTTGTTCCGAATTGTTCCGCAAAGGTTTCGTTTGCTGTGTATTTGTTCTTGCACAAATAGGACCTAAATTTTACACTTTCTTTACTCATGAGGGGCCAACTTCATGGAAACACCCCCCCCCCCCCCACACACAAACACACACAAACACACACACTTTTAAAAATTCATGGTTGATTGCAATCGTTTGTTCCTCGCTTGTTCTGGATTGTTAGACACACATTTTTGTTTGTTCTGTTTTGAAAAACCCACAAATAGTATGTTTACATTGGGGGAAGAGGGGCCAACTTCATGGTAGCCCATTCTGGTTTGAATAAGATCGAGGCACTTATGTTAAATTAGAATATTTTTAAATGATATCTATATTTTATAATCCATAAATACTCAAACCTATTGTTTTTAATCAAATAGTTGTAGGAATGATAAGATAATGTTTAAAATTAACTATGCGTCCTATTTGTTTGTCATGTTTGTAAAATCTACATAAACGATTAGACGCTGAAATTAAACTATGGGATGGGAATTTTTTTTAAAGTAAATTTTTGTAAATCAATATTATATTTACCAGAACAATATTATATTTACCAGAATGCAAGAGTTTAGCTGTTAAAAGACTTTATTGCATAGCTATTTTTATTTTCCATTTGTAAAGGCACGTATTTGATTTAGTAATGTGCATTCATTTCGATTTTTTGTTTAAATTCTTAGTTTGGTTTTTTTGGCAAATTTTTAGCAATTTTTTAGAATTTCAGGCTATTCTATAGATATTTTTAATCACTATTTTGGAAATTTATTCTAGGTCCTGTTAGTATACTTTGATTTGAAAAAATTATGTTTACTGTCGAGGAGTTTCTTAGTCTTCTTCGTAAGTGTCAGAGTTGGAATAATTGACATTTCCTTCCAATCATGTCTTTGTGGTCAAAGATACTATTTACTAAATCATAACAGTAATAATAGCAAACAAAAGGAGAGTGCGATGTCAATACTTCAAGATAACCTAGCTATGAGCTTTCTTGAGGGGGTGGGGGAAGGAGGAGGTAAGATCTCGGGTATCTTTCGGTAGTTTCACAACAGCCCAATTAGACGATATCAATATTTTGGAGCTTAGGAGGAAGAGAGGCCAAAAAAATACTTTTCTTTACTTTGAGTTTTATGGCATACAATAAGTTGAAGACCAAGTTTTTGTATTTCTGACTTGTTCCGCCATTTTATTGCTTTTGTGTACATATTGAGCGAATCAAAGACAATATTTTTCATACTTTAAAACAGAGGGTGGAACATTCTTTACTTGACGCCCTGTGTGAGTATATAGGTCGCACATACAAAAGGCCATCATCACTAGTGACACTAGTTTAATTAGCGTTTGTAGGAGATCAAAGAGCTAACAAACTAAAATATAATGCACAATAATCTGGAACAAACTAATAAAGTTATAAAATCAAAAATACCAATTTTGTTATATTTTATCCAGTTGAGGTGAGGAAACTGAGCTTAGCATAGTGATAAAAAATATTGATATTAAAACTATCAACATGAAATAAACACAATTTTTCAAAGAAATTCAGAACAAAATAAAGATAAACATGTTAAGGAACTCAAACAAAATAACAACAAACTTTAAACAAAAAATGTTAAAGTTTTGAAAGAATGTGAGAGAGCTACTACTAGAAAAAATTATCGAGGCTTTACAAAAGGAATAAATGGAAATCTCCGCAAAAAGAAATCTAAAACTAACCAAGAACATATTATTGTTTGCAGAGATAAAATACGATTTTTAAAAATTGTGTGTGTTCATGTGGAGAATATGGTTGCCATAAAGGCGTCAATCCATGCTCCTAGTGTAAATAAATCTTGTGTCGTCCTGCCAAAACGAGATGTGCATTTTTTTAGGAACCTTCTGGAACAAACGAAGAACAAATTATTGCAATCATGAAAATATGGATTTTTAAAAGATGGGGGATAGGGGTCAACTTCATTGACGTTCAATGTAAACATACAATTTATGGGCGTATAACGACATAAACTATTTTTTCCGGAACAAACGAAGAACCAATTATTGCAATAATAAAATTTATTTTTTAAATGTTTTTAGGGGGGAAAGAAGGTGAGGCAGCTTCATGGAGATCCAAAGTAAGCATATCATTTGTGATGAGCGTATCAACACGGAAAAACTGATTATTTTTTTTGGCGGAACAATCTGGAACTAACGAAGGAAACAGTATTGTAATCATAAAAACATTGTTTTTAAAAGGGGAGAAGGGTGAATTCGTGAATTTCAATTGTTAAGTATAGTTAATTTTGGGGACGTATCAAAACGTAAAAAAAAATATTTTTTTTAACAATCCGAAACAAATGATCACAACCATAAAAATTTCAATTCTCAAAAGTGAGAGGAAGATATCGTAAAGCTGGCACTACCATTGTAAACATACCATTTATGAGATTATCAAAATGGAACAAACAAAATTTTTGTTGGACAATCAGAAACAAGCGAATGCAATCGTAAATACATGCATTTTTCAAAGTTGAGGGGCTACCGTAAAGTTGGCCCCTCACGAGTAAGCAAAGTGTCACAAGTTCATGTCCCATTTGTGCAAGAACAAATGCGGAACAAATGCGGAACAAACGAGCCTTTTTGCGGCATAATCCGGAAACAAACAATCGGAAACCATAAAAATGTAATTTTTTCGAGGTGTGTGTGGGGAATGGGGGGAATGGGGGGAGGTGTTACCGTGAAGTTGGCCCCACTAATGTAGACATATCATTTGTGGGCCTATTAAAACAGAACAAACGAAAATTATTGTGGAACAATCTGCAACAAGCGAAAAACAAACGATTGCAATAAAAAAAACTAATTTTTAAATTGGGGGAGAGGGAGAAGGGACAACTTCGCGGACGTACTTTTTTCACAGTTGGTACCTACCCATAGTACATATTGTGGGATTATTTAAGAAAATATTAAATATCTATCCATGTTTCCTGTTATATTATTTTTGACGGAGGTATCGTTCTTATTAATAATCTAGGTATGTCATCGTCAGTTTCATATACAACTCGAAATTCTTCATTTTCAATTGAACTAATCACACAACTATCATCTTCTTCAGAGCTTTGGAATTCTGAATCGGTACATTAAACATCAGAATATTTATGTCTAATAATGTTATCATTTGAGTAAGGAGGGGGTTCTACCACACCGGACATGTACTCCGTATCACACATGTCTTCTCTGTAATAGAAAAAATATTAGGGCCTAAATTATCATTTTAAAATGTAAATAAAGAACAGGCAACTAATGATTTGTCAATAGAGATAAAGCCTATTATAAAGATAAATATGTTTTATACAACTATATAAGTTGTAATTATATATATATATA
>CABFVZ010000119.1:188112-224233 GCA_902151445.1 Timema monikensis
CGAGAGAGAGAGAAAATTGAACAAAACTGATGATTACGTTGTCCATTTGTGCGAGTCATGTGACATATAATAATATATTATTTCAAAATGAGCATATATTATATAAAGCCAAACTTCGATAAGGACTTGAATCTGTTGGCGACACAGGTAGAAAATATTTATTCAAAAAATTACTAGGAACTTGTAACAATAAACTCGAGTTTACAAAAAAAAAAGGGTTTATTAATAATTTACCTAGACAAATAAAAAAAAAATATACTTTTTACATATTTTTAGGTGGCTTTCCATATGTGTTTTCTTTCTCTAGTTTTCCAATTCACTCTCCAAGTAAATAGGGTGCATTTACTATAACTTGTTTCCTCCTCCTTGCACCCTAGAATTACTCAAACCTCAAAACCTAATCACTAAATAATTCAAAGTGTCTAAAACCATTGGTGAGCGATTATATATAAGTTAATAAGTTACATCTTATTTACCCGCCTCGCTGGCATAGTTGGCTAACGCGCTTGTTGTGTTGAGCTCGACTGCTGAGGACGGGGAGATCGAGGTTCGAATCTCTGTTGGGTGAACTGGGGGTGGTTTTTCCTAAATGGTTTTCCACTCTCCCTCCACGCAAATGTGGGTTCACTTCCTCTAATTACACCTACCTTAATCCATTAGCGTAGTTAGTACTTAAAGAGTACTACCCCAACAGGTAGTAAGACGCGGTGCTAAATAATATTATTATTACATCTTATTTGGATAAGAATGCTTCAGTTATTTTGATTAAATTAATCCAAATAAAAATCGTTCTCTCTCTCTCTCACACACATATTTTTTATGAGTCATATGTAATAAAATACATTCCTTTTTGAATGAAATAATTATTTTATTACATTAATTATTCGCAAAAAAAAGCAATAAAAAAATCGATAGAAAGACTGTCGTTACAATAGTAAATAGCGGTTTTTCATTTAAGTAAATTCAAAGTGCTCACACACTTGCAAATGCAAACATCAATTACTACTATAATATCATACTTGGGCCTAAAATTACTCTCCAAGTGAGTTCGAAATACATAAATAACGAACACTATACCTTCCTATATTGTTTGGGTGCCCAACAGTATGGCTCACTAATTGGCACATCATCATCATTATAGACTACTTATATAGGAACTACAACGTTTAACTTGACCTAATTATACCCTTATAAGTGGGATTAACAGAGAAATTCTAAATATTCCAATAGAATAGTTTCCAAAATTTAAGCCATATGAAATGCTGGAAAAATTGCCAACTTAAACGTAGATTCTTGCATTCACACCATTTTTAAGGCGATAAAAAATTATATTTCTTATTAAGCATATTTTCAAGAGGACACTCAATTAATAGTTTGACAGCTGTGGGAGAGAATGTAAGAAAATACAGGCTATAGATGTGATATAATCATAGTACCATAGGCCGACACGTTAGCTCAGTCACTAGCGGGATGATCTACAGTGCAAAGGGTTTCAGTTTCGATTTCTGATAAGGGCGTAATATTTATTATTTAACAATTCTCTGCCTTCTTCTGGATGTTGTATATGTCTTAGAATTCAATAATTCTATTCAAATGTGGAAACTTGCCATATTCATAAAATTATCAAATATTTGAACAATATAATCAATTTAACTGTAACCACTTAACTTTTGGGGTTTGATACTTTCATAATCACCATTTATGCACACATTATATTTACCTATAACCTAGGCCTAACTAATTTGAGGAAAATCGCCCATATGATTTAAAATGTAGATAATCACAAAATTTTAATGTTATAAAAATGTAATTAATCAATAAAATGTATCATGCAGATAATCCCATATGAACCAAGATCTAAGTCTGACTGACAGTATAAATATTCTACCACTAATAAAAACATATAAAAACATAAGATAATTTAATTGAAGATAATAATTGCAGTGTTCACTAAATTGAAGATCGTGAAATCATTTTTTTCCATATTCTTATTAAAGTATTCAGAGTAATAAGTTTTGCCAATTTAAGCTATATAAAATAATGCCTTTTTCTGCATTATTAATGACTAAACTAGTTCAAATAACTAAGATATTAAAACACTATAAACTGCCTAAATTGCTATTTTTTCATCTAAAAGATTCTTTATACAATGGCTGTAAACAGTGTTATCAAATTTTAAGTATTTATTTCATCATTCTTGATATGCAATGTGCCGAAACCTTGGGCGATCGCTTACAGCCATTTATTGTTTACTAGATTGTTTATTCTGTGTTAATGATTCTGGAAACCCCTAACATATAAAATATACATAAAGCCTATCTGCCTATATAATACATTATATTCATTTTCAGTTTCAAAGCTTGACGTTTTCCAGGTTGTGATGGAAGGAACCATTGTTTATTTTATATATATATATTGTGTTTCTTTACAGTTCACAGAGATCACAGTTCTTGTTGACTAAGCTACACTTCCCTACAAAGTTTTGATCCCGTGAACCAACTTGGAATCTCAGTGCATATTTTAATATCACACGGAAATCAAGTTATTCAGCAAAACGTTGCATATTTAAATCTGAATATTTTTTAAATCTTAAGTATACACATCTATAAATCACATGAATACTAATATTTAATATTTATAGATGAATTAGTATTAATAAACAATTGTTGAATTGTGTTGATTTTAAGGGAACTTTAAGTATATTTATATAGAGTATGCTTATACCTATGGTAAAATCCCAGCTTTATCAAATAGGTATAGTATTAAAGATACAAAATTTTAATTTTCAAAATTATATTTCAAAAAGTGTGGCCTAAAACTAGATTTGGAAAACGTAAACACTGAAGTTTCTTACCCTCATAGCTCTTGAATAAAAATAGTTAAAAATAAATTTTTGGTGTTTAACATTTCATAGAATAAAACTCTTTTGAATGACGAAAAAAAAAATTCTGTACATATGGCCTTAATCAGAAATATATATAAAAACAGTTTTATGTTTTATATTCACGTCAAATTTCAACTATAGATAAATGAGAAGTTATTTTCATCTAATGCCGCTATGTTCATGACATCTATTCAACAACTGCTGATAAAAAAAGCAAGTCAAGAAAATTAAACTCTAGGTTTGTACTGAAGAAATTATTTATTTTGATAAAAAAAAGTTTTCCTATAAAAACTGCAAAATTATTCCCCTTAACTCGTGTTCCTTAAAATCAGTCACATTAAGTTAAGAGTTAACCGAGTTAGCCTTTAACGAGGATTGTGGTATTCATCAGAGATTCCGGGTGGAAAATGTTTGATCCAAAGAATACTGTAAAACAGTTTATACCTAAGCTGTTTATTTAACCAAAATAAGGTCATCTTGCATAATAACAATTTTATAGCTTAAGCCATGAAATCAAAGTTTCAATTCTCAACTAACAAGTGGGTGCAAACTTTTAACATTGGCTGGTGACAGTTTTCTTTTTGTGTGTTACTACTTTTTCTGGTTAGCTGCAGATTTACACTAATGGAGGTAAGAGGAAGGTAAAGTTTAGAAGAAGAGAGAGGGGTACCATATAGAAAAAGCCCCTCAGTACACCCGACCGAGATTCAAACCTCGATCTCCTCGTCATCGCCAGTCTAGCCTAATGTGAGAGTAGCATTTTAGACCGTGTGGCCGCCGAAGCGGGTGCTAACATATTAATAAATCGGTATTACTAGTAATATTATGCACAAAAACAAATATTCATTGTAAACAATACTAAACTAAGCTGCTTCGGTGCTGAATGGTATAAGGCGCTACTCTCACAGTGGACTAGTTCACCAATGATGGAGAAAGAGAGAGAGGTTTGAATCTGTTGGGTGTACTATTGGTCGATTTTTCCAAAATGGCTTTCCAATCTCTTCACACTAATGTGGGTACACTTCCTCTAAATTTAACCTTCCTAATACCTAAAATCACTACCATAATTAGTACTTAAGTGTTTAGTTCCAACGGTTAATAAGACACGGTGATAAAAAAAGACAACTCTTAACTAAATAGCTTACTTTTTAAATTATAGTTGATTAAATTTATATGCAATATTTTGTGAACAGTTTAGATTTATTATTATTATATACTTGGCAAAGTTGCCATTTTAACTCTGGTGAAGGGGTGCGGAATGAAAAGGGCTTTGGGAAGTTTTGATGAAAAAGGGCAGGGGCGGATTTTCGTACTCTACAAAAGATCTGTTTGAAAGTTTATCAGGCATGTAACTGTCCTAATACCAGACTTAAAAACGTTTACCCTTAAAGGCCTCCAGAAAGAAATATTTCACATACAAAGAACACAATTCATTAAAGAGGAACTAAAAAATAGGGCCAATATTTTTTTTAATTGATAAAAGCAGTCTATTTTTCACTACCGGCTTGCTAGGCCTGTAGTAGCTTCATATGCCTTTTAATCTAACTTAAGACTAGGATAGGCACAACATCCAGTCCCCGGCCATTAATTCATAACTCATCACTATTAAAGGGTAGACCCATATTTAACCAATGATACATTTTTTTGCCATGCCGGGAATCAAGCCCGAGACCCTTAGCTCAGTAGACAGATGCACTACTGACCAAGCTAGGGTAGCCTATTATAACTAAAATTTCAGTCTCCCCTACTTAATAATATTAGCTACACCACTGGTTGCAAATATTTTCTTGATATAAAATTCCCTGTATTTTCCAGGCTTTACAAAAGAATTTTCATTTTTTCCAGACACTTTAGATAGCTTAGAAGAATGAAGTTTTTTGGTGAGATTTCCTTAGTTTTTCTGGTTTTATCCAGACAAAAAAAAAAAAAACCTGTATTTTCCCGGTGTTTGGCAACCCCCACTATCACACTCCAGGGTTGGGATTAAAAGCCCCCCCTATCCTTCCCTAAATCTCTTTAACACTTGTGAAACCCTGACATTTTTATTATGGTCTCTTGCCGCGAAAACATGAAAATGTTGGCACACCCCCGACTTAAACTGTGTCCATTCCTCACCGTGTATTTATTAAAAAAAAAGGAAGAGCTTGCATAATAATGTAATGCTATTCAAAACAAATGAATTAAACATGAGCAGTAAGTCATACAGTGAATACCAGAGACTATCAACTACTGAACACTATCACCATGGAACATAACATTAGCAATTCAAAGAATGGTGTTGAAATACATCCTTATTTAAATAATGACATTCTCATGACATCCAACACTTGTCTTTGTTCTGGGAGTGGTGAGCTCAAAACAACAACCAAGTGACCAGGAAAATTTATTTTAGATATAGCAGTTGTCACATTACCAAGTGACAGTATTAAACCTGCTCCACCATTAGCCAACTTGCAGGATTAAACCCGCTCAACCCTTGGTTAACCGACCGGAAGAACCTCAACCCTTAGTTAACCGACGGGAAGAACCCTGTTTAACCGTTAGTTAACCGACGGGAGGAACCCTGCTTAACCGTTAGTTAACCGACAGGAGGAACCCTGCTTAACTGTTGGTTAACCGACAGGAGGAACCCTGCTTAACCGTTGGTAAACTTATGGAAGGAGCCCTACTTAGCCGTTCAAGTGATGGTGGGAGCCTCCTTCCACCATTAACTGATGTTAAGGAACATTCACTTGTTGACAAGTGATGAAGAACAAATAAACTATTTGTGATAAGCTTGTGCATGAGTTTACTTTGTATGCTTAAGTGCACCTGATGAATAAACCTAGTGGATCAAACATTTGTTATTGGTTAGTTTGCGATAAAGAAGAACATTTCTGAATGACAAACAGGGGTGGGATTTGAATTAAATTTGGGTACCTCAGTGTTTTTATCAAAGGCGTTTTGTCCAACCACACCAGTTAGCTGATTTTTCTGACTGCCTGGATAGAATAAAACATTGCAAAGCATTCCACTGTTCCCACTCAACTACTTAACAATGCCACCCAGCTGGGATTTTTTTTTGGGAAGAACACACTACCTGGAGAGCATTTTCTCAGTATAATTTTTTTTAGCACCGTGTCTTACTACCCATTCTGGTTATACATTTATGTACTAATTACACTAACAGTTTTGGGATTAAGAAGGGTGTATGTGTAGGAAGTGTACTCGCATTTGCATTGAGGGGAGAGTTGACAACCATTTTGAAAAAAACACCCAAAGTACATCCCACCAAGATTCGAGCCTCGATCTTTCTGTCATCGGCAGTCTAGTCTAACATGAGAATAGCGTGTTAGATCATGTGGCCACCGAAGTAGGTCACCACAATGTTGTTTAGTATTGTGCTAAGATTGGAAATGTACAATGTGATAAGAAAATGTAAATATCTTAAACAAATGTTGTTAAATGGAAGAAAAAATATTAGCATCCTTCTAATGGATGATTATCACAAGGAGTAATGGGACTGGAATAAAATAAGGCTTAGATTTTATATATAATCTTCAAATCATTGTAACAAAAACTTTTAACTACTTTATTAAACTTCATTGGGAGATGCTAACCTACTAATTCAATTTTATAACTTAATTTACAACACTGTTAATCTTTAAACTTCGTTTTTATCCTTAATTTATTGTATCAAAGTTTTGTAACTAAATTCTAATATTTTATATGTATTTTAGTCTTGTCGTCAACCCATGTTTTAATTCAGTTGATGATGTTATATCCATTTATTGAAAATTCATAGACATGGCATTTTGTTGCTCATTAAAAGCAAAATTAATCAATATTTTCAATATTAAAGTCACTTAATTCATATACCAATTTTAAAACTGTCTAATTCTTATAAGTGAAAATCTATATATTTTGTTGTAGCTATTCCTGAATTTTCAATCTAAGTCTTAACTTTAAAAAAGGTGTGAAAGTCAAATAAGTAAAAAAGTGAACAAAATTATTTTAATAGAAGGGATTTTACTGTCCAAGTGTTTTAGTTAGGGGATTTAGGTTTCAACTGGTTGCCTGATCATTTACAACAAAGGTTTCTTCCCCCAAATTTGTTTCCTCCTCTCCCTTCTTCTACAACCCCTCCTTGTCATCCCACCCTTCCTTACCTTTAAGGTTAATAATCTCATAGGGAAATCTAAAAATCACACAAGTCCCAAGCTATTTCCAAAGTTGGCAAGACAGGAATAGTTTCTTCTCCTAATAATAACAAAACAACATGATTGCATAAAAGAAAGTTTAGCATTTGGGGGTAAAAATGCCCAATGGCCATGCTATTTTATTTAAGTGCAAGCGTTACAGAACCATGCTAATTCCATCCATGCCAATATTTACATGCAAAATATAGCAGCAGTGAACTCGCATCATGAGAGATGATACAAATCTGGCCAGTTTGTCCAAATGTTTTGTAAGGGACAAATATGTTATTGAAAGTAAGCCAAATTGAGACTAGCAGCATGATGCTAAGGGGATGGTATCAATATATTATAATATAGCTTTGGATAAAGATGATAAAAAAAAGTGTCAAAAGGTTGTGCTATAATTTTTTTTATGTTTAAAATTATTTAGCTAATTTATTATTATGACTTAAAATGATAGTACAAAATGTAGGTCAATTAAATGGACTAAAGGCGTTGAAAAAAATTCAAGATTTTTTTCAAAAGTTAGAAAATTTTAACATAACATGTTCTTAGCCTTAAGAGGTTTTTTTAAGGTCATTTGACCATAAAAAATTTCATCACAAAATATTATAAATATTCTGTCAGTACACCTCATATGAATTCCTCACAAAATTTCAGCCACAGCATGCATAGTTTTTTAACACTGCACCTTACTACCCGTTCGGGTTACACACCCATATATTTATTATTTTACCTTAATGGTATGCAAAAAGCATAAAATAGCCCTTAAGACTCAAACTGATATAATTTGAAATTATTGAATAACTAGTTATAGCTTATAATTATACACCTGTTAAAATTTTGACAGTTTTAACATTACCGTATGTATTAATTTTTAAGGAAAACCGCTTTTCCATTATTTAAAAGAGATTCTGTTATGTTTGGAAAAACCTACAGGAAAGGTTGATAGAAACACATAAAAAAAAACTACCAATATGACTTTTACAATGAAACAATTCCCATTTTACATTGCTGCCACTGTACAGAGATAACTTCCTCTTAAAGAAAATCCACCACTATAACCAATCCCTAAGCTTAGGTTTAATACTATCGGAACTCATCAGGTGGAAGTTTGAAACTTAACAGTGGCAGAAGTGTAAATTGTGAACATTTTTCTTCTTTTCATTGTTAACACCCGTCTTTTTGTTAATTTTTTTACTTTCCCTTCTTACGTGTAAATAATAATAAATCTGCGTCGCTTTGTCTTGAAAAAGTGGATATGTTAATGGAAGGAAGATAATAGAGAAAGAGACAGAACAAAAGAGAAAGCTCAGAGAGAAAGAGTCAGGACAAGAAAGAAAGAAAGAAAGGCAAAACAAGTTTCTTCATCATGTGCGAGGTTTAGTCTGTACTCACATGAAATCTTAAAATAAGGGCTAGAGGTGGGGTGAATGTTATTATTCGACCAAGACGACATTTTGTATGGCGATCGTAGCGCAGGTAAAGTGGGGACCAATGATATCTTGTCGGTACTAGTTAAAAAAAAACGTGGAACATATATAAAAAAAAGCACAAAAACAATATGTAAACAATAACTTTGTATGCAAATGATAAAATAAATAAATACTGCTGCCATATCAGACTGCATGCTTTAAATGATTAATGCCCACTTAGTAAAAGAGAGGAAGTCCAAATATAAAGGAAACTGATTTAATTTTAAAAAAATTTTTATGTCTATTCACAGATGTGTTGATAATATAACTTTGGCTACACACCTTTTAAACCAGTTTGCCCTCAGTATGTTAATGCTCATATTAGATTTAAGACAGTAAAAAGGGTAAATGATTCAGTCCTATAAACAGGTTATATATAACTTAGTAAATTAATACAATAGTTACTCTTTTTAACCATATGGTTTAAATTAAGAGAAATAACTAGCACACTTTCTTAAATGATAGATGATAAAATGTTTGGATAAAATACTAAAAAACATATTTAAATACTAGCTTTTCCTACCAGATGCATCTTATTCAGCTTAAAATATAAACTTTTGTTCTTTGCTGAACTGTAAGTTTGACTGTCAACAGTTGTTTTCTTCCAGGTAGGATTGCACTAAATGTATGGCAGCAATGTGACTAAATAAATAGAAAATCTAATAAATTGTGCAATAATTATTTACAGACTACAGAGCCTACTTAGACCAAGTGCTTCCATCTTTAGAGTGCAATACAAACTGGAAGAAAAAATCAGCTGTTGACAGTCAATCCTGCAATTCAAGCTGCCTGTGGTAGTGAAATATGGTCTAAGATGATTTTTTTTTCTTTAATCAATTTTTACTCCCGCACCTATCTCTGCTAATTTAGCCAAGTGATTTACTTCAAGTGGTTGTTTATTTTCATCAATTGTGATTTTAACAAGCATTAACACTAAGTTTACTAACAGTTCAACAGTTTAGAGTACACAAGCTTATGTTGTGCTCACTTGATTTCACAACTCAAACATGACATACCAGTTTATTTGAAACTCAAAATAAAGGAGGCAAAAGTATTTTATTACGACTAGCAAGCCAGCTGGCACACCAATAGCATTCAAATTAAACTAGAACTCATAAATGTGCCTTGTTACTATAACTGACCAATACATTTTTGACATTTTGTCATCCCCCCCGCCCCCCTTTATTTTAGCACCACATCTTATTATCCGTTTAGACTATATGAATATAAACTATTAAGATAATGTATTAGGGAAGAGGAAGATTAAATTTAAAGGAGTTATACCCATATTTGCATAGAGAGAGTGGAAAACCATTTATGGAAAAAACGCACTATACACCTGACTAGAATTAGAACCCCATTCTCCCCATCAATCATCGGAAGTCTAGTCAATTGTGGAAGTGAGACCAATGATCATCCGGCCACCAAAATGGATTCATTGTCCTCTTGAGATGTGGTTGATATTGAAAAAATAACTTTACTATTACACTTGTGTGTCTTTGACTCAATTAGCACAGTAAAAAAAGTTATTATTATTATTATTATTAGCACCGCGTCTTACTACCCATTCGGGTTATACGCACTTACGCTAATGTGTAATGGTAGGGTGATTGTGAGATGAAATGGAGGACCTACAGTTTAACGTGGAATCCGAACCACGGTGGAGGCCTAGCATTCCCCACATTCACAAGATGTCTTGCCAGAGGTGAAAGAAGGGTTTGGTAATGAGATAAATTTGTGCCGGGACCGAGGATTGAGCCCCTGACCCCAGCACAGAAGTCCGACACCTTACCCCTAGACCGCCAGGTCACCAAAATTATTAATAAAAATCAAAGACTAGGGAAATGTGAAACTCCAAAAACTTGGGACTTCCCTTAAAGGTAAAATTTCAGCTTTTAATTTTCTTTGGAAAAAATCAATTTAAAAAAATCAGGCTCGGTCACTATTTCATGTGCTATCAGTGCAACCTTGCAACAGTGCAGAGACTGAGCCAAAGGTGTTCCTATTAAAAAGCTTCGCTAGTTAAAAGATTGACAAACACTTAGTAAAAGAATTGCATGCAACTTTATTAAGTTTCCTTCAAAAAAGTTAACTTTTCCCACACCTCAATGAAAGACGAAATGTCTTAGGACTACTAGTTTTATTGTAAAAAGTTGTTTAGTTATATTTGAGGAAGAAGTTAGGCTAAGTGATTCCTTTGAGTTTAAAATAAAATAGTTGCTTAGTTATATTAGAGGAAGAGGGTAAGGGCTAGTTTATTACTTTGAGTTTCAAATAAGATAGTTGAAAATTTGTTTATGTTTGAAAAGTGATAGTTTATAATCTCCTAAAAGATTATTTCCAAACAAATGTGACAACTGGACTAAATAGCCAAGCTACCTGGACACACGCTGCATTGGCATTCCAAGCCAAAGATCCTGGATTTGGTTCAAGTGTCATTTTTCAATTTAAAGAATTGTGATGAATGTAACAGTTTGAAGGGGTATACGGAGGAATTGAGCTAATATTTGGACTTCCTAACCAACAATTTAAACCAATTCAAGCGATGTATAATGGCGTGCATTGGTTAGCTCTAACACAATATTTCACATCGAGTAATGGTTTTAACTACTTCATGCAAACTTACACATCTCAATTACAAAGATTAAGTTTTAATAATTAATTGCACAACTTTCCACATCATCTACTCACATATTTGAGTAACCAAAGAATAGGAAGCATGACCTTGAAAGAAAAATATAGTAACCGTGAACAACTGAACATGCTTGTTACACTATTGTAAAAAAAGAGTTACAAAAAGTTAACTATTTTTGTGATGAGGGGTGAAACTAATCAACGTTTTTATAATTTCAATTGCATTTTTGTAAAAATAATAAATGATGCCAAGTTTATATTAACTCTTAAAAAAAGTTTTATTCAGGGTGGGGGTCCCTTCCAAAACAGTTCAAAAAAATCTTTAACTAACTTAATTTAACAAATTTTACTCTCAATTTTATCAGATATCTATTTTAGTTCATACATTTAACTGCTTAATTTACTATGTAAGGATGAGGACAGTAATTGGAAAAAACAAACCTACAATGACATAAATAAGAGATAGAAAAATCCCATTTTGAAAACTCAAATAAATCTATTTGAATGTGGGCAGATTATTAATTGCGGAATTTTACTCATTATTAAACAAAAGTAGTTGAATTAGAATTAACAGTTAAAAAAATGTGCTAACACAACTCAAAATAAGAATGGCCTTTTTTTTTTACAGGAAAGGTTTCTTTGTACCAGAAACGGTTTTTGATTTTTTTTTAATTGCGCCTGATTATCCGTTCAGGTTATATGCCTATATACTAATTATGCTTGTTTTATCAATTAGGAAGGTTATATTTCAAGTAAGTGTACCCACATTTTTGTGGAGGGAAAGTAAAAAACAATTTAGAAAAAATCACTCAATACACCTGACCGAGATTCGAACCTCACTCTCCCTGTCATCGACAGTATAGTCTACTGGCAAGAGTATTGATTTAGACCAAGCGGTAATTAAAGTGGGTAGCAAAACTTTTGACTTCTATTAACCAAATTTGGTGATTCCTGATATAATAGCTTGGCATTAGCCCCCTTGTGTTGAGTAACCTCCCACCCCTCTCTGAAAGTGATCTTATACTTACGATCCTCAACACACATAAGGCCGTCTCCTAGGAGCCTCAGTCCGTCAGGACACGCACAGGAGATCGAGGGAGACTTGTCGTTTATGTGCGGAGCCGGCAGACACAGGTGGGAACAGTGACCGTTCACTGCCTGACAGTGGTTTTCACCGTCCGGCTGGCGGTACGGATGGTACACATGAATCACCATGGGGTT
The DNA here is from genome assembly GCA_902151445.1 of Timema monikensis. Lineage (NCBI taxonomy): Eukaryota > Metazoa > Arthropoda > Insecta > Phasmatodea > Timematidae > Timema > Timema monikensis. The sequence goes on from CABFVZ010000119.1 coordinate 200,505, forward strand.
CTGAAGCTAGAGGGAATCACAATAAAATACTTTCACTCATTTGGTCAATATTTTAAAAATAATATGTTTGAAAAAATATGTCCTGGATAGTAATTTGATTGCCACAACTTTGACATTAAAGTGAATACTCTACCAATCAGACTTCTATTTTTTTTTTAATACTACAGAAATGTAAATATTAAACAATACAAATTTAGAGCACTCAAATCCATTACAATTGTCAAGATTTGAGTATCCAAGAAAACATTAAATTTTTAATTGTGATTTGTTCTAGAACTCTAAATACTAAATATCACATACCATTGTTTACATTATACTAATTAAGTTTAAAAATAAAGGCAAATTTGTGACAAAATTAGATTAAACTTTGAAAGTAGGATAGAAGGGCAAGACCTACACAGAAAACTGTAGATACCTATCAAAGTTCACAAATAAAAAAAAAATAAAAAACACATAATTTTGAAATTTTTCTGAGTATCACAGTCTTCTTGTTCTTTAGCAATTCAGATTTGAATTTATAAAGTAGTGTATCTGACCAGAACAAAATAAGAATACCTTATTTTGTCAGAAATTTATGATATTTTGTGTCACTGTCCCAGATCAATAGGGTTATATGTATGGTTGAATTTAGAGGACGTGTAACCACATCTGAGTGGACATTTATTTAGAAAAAAACTACCCTTAGTAAACAGAGCCAAGATTCAAATCTAGACCTCTCTGCCATTGGCAGTTCAGCCACTGACCATTCGACCACCAAATTGGGGTTTATAAAAGTGACAAATAATATCAAAATATTCACATTGTTTATTCGGTCCAGTTGGATTCCAAGTCAACTTACAGAGTTTGTGGATGTGATTGCAGTGATGTCTTTGCCAGTAAACTTGTTGGCCTTGTAGATGGCCTGCTTGTCCCAGTCGGTCCAATACACAGAGTCCTCGAAAGTGGTGATGGAGAAGGGGTGCTGCAACACATCAGGTGAGTAGAGTACCACGCGGCGGGACGAGCCATCATAGTTGCAAGACGAAATCACGTTGAGCTTGGCGTCCACCCAGTACACCTTCCTTCCCACTAAGTCCAAGGTCAAACCGTTGGGCCACTTCACCTCGTAGGAGACGATGGTCTGGCGGTGGGAACCATCCATTCCTGCCCGCTCGATCTTGGGCTCGGTGCCCCAATCCGTCCAGTACATCCAACTGGGGCAGTTGAAAAAGGTATATTTTTTTGTGTTAACACAGTAGGCCAACATAATATGTATGAAATAAAGTGCATTGAGAAAAAACAATTGCTAATAAGTAAAATGATAGAATATTAGGAAAATGGTAGAGGACAAATAAAAATATAAACACTTCACATATTTACACACACATCAATATTTTGATGCTATTATAACATCTTCCTCAGGAAGTAGTAGTAGACTGAACAGGATGTCTTCAGTGATGCCAACTTGACTCATATGGATGAAAACTTCTCTGGTGGCAATGACATTCTCTGAATGTTTCTCTATTACTCTATGGAAGGTAGGTGGTGCTGGTGTAGTCTCTGGGTTGAAATTAGCGAATATTTAGGTGGGGTGGTTTTCTAGACTTTGTGATACATTGATATGCCAGTTCCCATCTTCTTAACCGAGACATATTACATTGTGTCTTGTTAAATGATTTTAGCACCTTGACAGTGTAGCAGTCCTCAAAGTTGAGGTTATGAGTGGAGGCGTGTGCTGAAATGGGTTTTTCTGGATTCTTGATTTGTGTGTCATGGAGATGTCCATTCATTCGTTTACGGAGAGTTTCAGTGGTGAGGCCAACATATTGTGCAGTACATTGTTGGCATTCTAGTTGGTAAATTAGGTTACTCCAGTTGACACCACTAAAGACAACAATCCTGTTCAGTCTACTACTATTTCCTTAAGAAGATGTTATAATAGCATCAAAATATTGATGTGTGTGTGAATATGTGTTAGTGTTTTTACTTTTGTGTGCTCTACCAGTTTACTAATATTCTATCATTTTATTTATTACCAGTAGGCCTACATAGTAATTATTTCTCAACCACAACTTAGTAACTGTTAGGGCTCTACACATACATTGGTTACACAAAGAGAGTAGGAATGAGGAAGGTAAAATCGTAGAGAAAATATAAACGCATTTGTGTGGAAGAGTAGTGGGAAACCATTTAGGAAAATCCACCCACAGTACACTTGACCAAGATTTTGATCCTCAATATCCCTTTCATCAGAAATACATTCTAACACGATAGAGAATGCGCTATCAATGTTCTGCAAACAATGTGCTTCGAGACACCGGTGACATTTATTGCAGTGGTGAATTAGGTGTGTCATGTGGCCACAGCCCAAAGCCTATTGCTGTTCAATAAGAACATGAATTAAGTTTGTATAGGCGGCAACATTGTACAAACAGATTTTTTTTACCTAATCACACTTACTAATATTTTAAATACAGTTGCCAAAATCTCCGCGCGAAGCTAGAGTTATGATTTACTCAAATTACTAATGGTTTGAATGAAATATTTCTGAATATCAAAGAAGCGGGCACATAAAAACAAACTCGCTTGAAACATTAGAAGTTAATTTAATTTAAGAAAAAATTTAGTCTATACTTTCCTAATTCCAATTTAACGTACAACCTTTAGACTGAATGCGCAACCCATTTTATGCTGGCACAGTGCATACCAAAAACAAGACAGAGTGCCTAAAAAATTAAGACTTATTAAGTGTATCATTAATTTAAAAAGTTTGCGGAACACTATTAGACTAATTCCATCATTGATGTAGAAAGCACATTAATAAATAATAAGAGTTTAAATTCAAGGAATGGAAAATCATTCACATGGAAGGAGGATAGAAAAACACTTTGATGGAAAATAATCGGATCTCTACACATGTCAGCAATTATTTCCTTTCAGCCAAACTCTATGCTTTGTACATACATTATTTAATGGTATTTAAATTCCCCATCAACACTTATATAATTATTTAAAACGTTTTTCTTTGTATTTATAATATTTCTACACAATACAATATTTTCTCAACACCACATCTTACTACCCTCTTTTGGTTATAAGCATATTAAATAATTATGCTAATGTGTTAGAAATGAGAAAAGTTAAGTTTAGATCAAGTGTACCCACATGTGTGGAGGAAGAGAGGAAACCCATTTTGTAAAAAAACCACCCTCATACACCCAACCTATATTCAAATCCTGATCCTCATGGTCATCTGCAGTTCAGTCTATTGCAAAAGTGACACCTTAGACCACTTGACCACTGATTTATGTCAAGATAAGAAAATAAAATACTTTATATTTTATTAACTAAATTATGTCAACTATATAAATTTAAGTGATATATAGTTTATTTTGCATTTTTTCAAATACTAAGACTTTAAGATTCCCTTATTTTACTCAGATTTATAAAATTCCCATTGTTTCACAGGTTGAGCGAGGCACTGACCCATCCAAGGGGTTGACCGCAATGGCCCTAGGCTCCTCCAGACTGTCTCGCACCAGAACCTTGCGCATGTTGCCCTCAAAGTTGGCCAGCTCGATAGTGTTCCTGCCTGTGTCGGTCCAGTAAATGTGGTTGTAGATCCAGTCCACGGCAAGTCCGTCAGATGTTGTCAGGGACTCTTTAATCACCACCACACGCTCGCTACCCTCGTCGATGGGAGCTCTGCAACAAGGAAACACCCTTCTCATTAGTTCAACATTTTACACACTTCGACAGGTCTTAAGACTTGTTCAAGCTTTGTCCTTTAGCATCTAGTCTTTTTTATTGATATTTTAAGATCATTCAGCTTTATCTTCTTACCTTGTTTGATGTAATTTATCAGTTGGATTAGTGGTATTATAATTTAAGGGCACAGGGGAAAGGGGAAAGTCACATTACACACTTTTTACAGGAAAAGACTTATTTCTCAAACCCCTTAAGGACCACAGCAAATACTTAAATTATAATGGAAGTGCAAACAATTTAATACACAAGTAGGGATTTATTTAAAAAAATTTGTATGGATTAAATTTTAAAAAAAAGAAAGAGGATGGGACCTTTGAATACTCAATTAATTTAAATTTATTTTTTTAGTATACTTTTTCAAAATGGTGGTTTATATCAAACATAATAATAGAACAAACTTAACAACCAAACTCCAGATCATTAATTTAACACTCAAATAAATTTTTTTGTTGGATGTATTTTAACAAAAAGTACTAAAAATTTTTTTCCCGTCTCTTATTTTATTTAACAATTTAATTTCGTAACGTTAACCTTTTATGTTTGTTGTACCAGGTTTTATAAGAATCAGATTCATACTGGTAATATAGACTTTTGACTTTAGTAACAATATTTAACTATCAATTAAAGAAATTATCATTATATAATTAACAACGGTTTTTTGTCAATCTGAGCTAGAATAAAAACTTAGCAGAAAGCTATTCCTGATATACTTAACCTAAAATTTAAAATCTTTAGATTGCTCTATCCCTGATGTATAGGAGCAGTTTTTTTTTTTTGGCGCTGTGTCTTACTACCTGTTCGGGTTGTACACTTGATACTAATTAGGTTAATGGGTTGGGGTTGGGATGGCTGAATTTAGTGTAAGTTAATTCACATCTGTGTGGAGGGAGAGTGGAAACCATTTAGGGAAACCTACACCCAGTTTACCTGAGCAAGATTCAAATCTTGAGCTCCCTGTTTCCAGCAGTCTAGCTCAACACAAAACTAGCACGTTAGCCAACTATGCCACCGAGGTGGGTAGTTACACAAATGTTTTAGAGATTAGGTGGGTTGAATTTAAAGGAAGTGTACTCAAATTTGTCTGGAGGGAGATTGGAAAACAATTTAAGGAAAAACTACCCTCAATGCACCAGATTGGGATCAAGCCTCGGTCTCCCTGTCTTTAGCAGTCCAGTATATTGCGAGACTAATACCTTACCCCATATGGCCCATGAAGGGTGTTATATATTATTGTTGTTGAATTGAGACATTTTGACACAAGCACCATTTGTGATGAGTAAATAAAAAAAGAAAAGAAAAACAATGCCATAGCCCAATAAATATCTACAAATAAAAGAACAATCAAGGAATAAAAATAATTTTCCATTTTGTAATTTGTGATTTAAGATTAGAATGGACAGTTTTACCAACAACCTACTCTTATTGAAATATAAACTAAAATATTATTAACTTAACGATTTTTGGTACCTTTGATTATTTTATGTATTTTCTCCCCTATAAAACATGACTAATTACCAACATTAATCTTTTCTTTCTGACATGAAAGTGAATACAATGTATGCTAGGAATGGATGCATCATTTGTTGAATCAAAATATATTTTGAATTACACTAGTTTCTTTAGAAGTAGAAAAGTAGATATTTTTTAATTAGTGGGAAATTTTTAATTCAAACAATTTTTTCACTTATAGTTTTAATACTTCATTAAATAATTATATGAAAGAATCATAGAAGATTAAGCATAATTAAAAGTATAATAACACCAACATTTATACACAAATACGTTAGTATTTCTATGCATATGGCATCTGCCTCAAGAAGTAATAGACTGAACACAAAGCTTGCTTCAGATTTGCCCACTTAACATATTAATTTTAATTAGTTGAAAAATGACACCTAGACAAAGGAAATGAATGAGACCTTTGGTTTAGAGGGCCAATACCCTACCACTTGACTATCCAAGATTTTTTGTGTGCTCAGGGTCATTCTTCACTCTTAGTTTATGGCCAAGTCTGTGATGGATGTGCGGGAATCATCCACCTCATATTAGTGATCAATAGTAACGAGAGCCATCAGATAACTCAGCCATCTGAGACTTGGGAGGGAAATTATGCCAACAAGTATACAATACAATAATGTAATTTTTAAAATGAGATTTAATTAATATCAGCATGATAGAGTATGATGTTACTCTGATGTCACCTCACTCTCTTTAACTCTGGGACCACCGTGTATGGTGCAAGAGGACAGGTCACGCGGTCTTGATCTCTGGCCTCCACGGAGCGGGGCCACAGTTAAACTACAATCACTTTCACTGTGTTAGTCAAACACCATAGTGTGTGTTTGCACATGATGCCAAAGAGCTGTATCGGACATTGTTCTTGATTTTGATCACCTGTGATTGTAACATAACAGAAACCTGTCGACTACAAGTGACTAAGTGGCTAAAAGGGTTTCATGAACATCAGCACAAACAACAAGAGGTTATAAAAATTCAGGTTGAAAATATTTTTCACAGACAGTTCAAACAGTTGGAAGCCATGGGAATGATCCAACTGTAACATTCACACTCACTTGTATATCTTTTGGTCACTGATGTCACTCCAGAAGATCATGCCTGTCCTGAAGACAAAGTCGAGAGCAGTGGCGCTCTTGGTGTCGTTGACGATAGCAGTCATCTCGTGGTGGTCCAGAGATATCTTGCGGATATCGTGCCTGCGGGCAAACAGCAAGGAGGCATGGCCCTCCATGGGCTTGCACCGGGTGTGGTCATTAGGGTCCTTGGCATATCCGTTCACACACTGACACTTGAATGTACCCTTCTCGTTGATACAGAGCTGTGAGCAGGCACCAGGAATCTCACACTCGTTGATATCTGGGACAAAGGTGGACATAAATGTTATTCAGGGGCTCACAACTCTACAATTCGGTGCCACCAGAGTAGCCAATAGTCTACAAATAAGGCGACCGAATATGGTTGTCGTCCCTCCGAGTCATATATGCCATAGAGTAAAAAATACAAGAAAACTCTGCACAATTATTTTATTATGAAATTGACATTTGGATCACCTTGGGGAAAAACATCAACTTTTTTTTTTGCTTTGTGTTTTTTTAATTCTTTTTATGGGATTTTGAAGTGAAATTTATAAATATTTGTTAATCTTATTTTAACAATTATAATATCACTGAGAAATTCATTATTTATTGGTACTCAATGGCAAAACGAGAACAGAGGAGTGGATCTGTTGACGCTTTAGGTTTAGAGTATGGGTAGTTGAAGCAATACTAGCACGAGAAAGAAGTAAAAGTCCGCACCATGTTCTTACGTTCCGTTTATTTCCAATAAATGTCAGTTTATTGATACATGGATCAGGGCTGTGTGACGGTGATTCAAACATAAAATTACAAGGACTCACGGAAGCAGTTTAATGAACATTTATTAAGACTTCTTTTGAATCAACCACTTAGTAGTTTGTACTGCACTCCAGCAGCTAATAGCCACATGTAGCTTATCCATATTGAAAGGTACTGTCCAAGCACCCTATACTTGAGGGTTGTGTTTACCGATGGTTCTGGGCCGGCCTTGGTCGCGTAAGGATCCGAAATCTTGGTACATAGCCTAAGCTCCCTATAATTACTTGAGGGTTGTGTTTACCGATGGTTCTGGGCCGACCTTGGCCGCGTAAGAATACAAAATCTTGGTACATAACCCAAGCTCCCCTGGATAGAAGCCGTAAGTCATCTACTTTGCCACTCTTACCCTGGTAGCTAAGGTTCAAGGCAGGAGCCTCAGCTTTTAAAAACTCATTTTATTATTAAAGTGTTTTATTATTAATAATTATTAGCTATGATTTAATGTATTATATTTCGCCCTGCTAACACATGCCTTTAATGACTATTATATATTTATGAGCCGAGGTCAGCTCAAGTTGCACACTATTATTTTAGGATCACAAACAAGCCCCACAGGTAAAACCTAACTTAGGTAGGTGGGTAAGCAAGTATCTTGGTGAATTTTTCTGTGTTCTGATTTTGACACAAATTGTATTTTATCATTTAACTTTTCAGAAGTGATGGTTTTGGAAATTATTATACAATTCCAAACAACTTCGCCCTATTTAAAATCCACTTGCAAACTTGTTTCTCATACTGTACACTATCTACTTCTAAGCAGTTTTTTTTTATCTCCAACTAAAGATTGGTCACAAGATAAAGACTCCTCCATTGTTGGTGGTGTTAGTTTGTGATAAGCGAACTACAGGCTCAACAATTATTTACATTGATGCCAAATGAGAGAGAAAAGAGCCTTCATTAAAATATTTGAAAATGTCTGCTTAACAAATGCCCACATGAAAATACTGCTCCATAAGGGTTATAAAAAAAAGCTAAGTGTATAAAGATCTCGGGGGTTGTTAATTGGATTGTCTATCTTTATTAAATAAAGTGTCCTAAAAAGTTTAAAGACAAACATGTTAACAGATGTAATGCTCCTAAATGGTCCCCTTGAGTACTAGTTACGCCAATTGTTTTTGGGATTAAGAAAGTTGTATTTAAAGGAAGTCTACTCGCATTTGTGTAGAGAGAGAGTGAAAAATCATTTTAGAAAATTCATCCTCATTACACCTGATCGAGATTCAAACCTTCATCTTCACATAGTTGGCAGTCCAGTATACGTTAGACCATGCGACCACTGAAGCGGGTCTCAGGATTGTGGACACAAGCAATACTAACAAACCATAACAGTGATTCTAGTTCTCTTCTCACACTCTCATATCGACTACAGCGTTTGGTGGTTGAATAAGTCACCAATACTGGACGGACCTGCTGCATTTTCATTTTTTCATTTATCTTAGTTATTTAATCTACACTTTCTGAACTAACTGATATCTACACACAGGAATTTCTCTGAGTGAGTACAAAATGGTATACCAATTTTTTCAGGAAAGGTATTTTCTTTTCTATACCTTCCAGGGTTCTTTTAGATACTACAATCGACATGGGATGGACTACTTTACTTCTCCTCCCAAAGAAGTTGCGCTACATATTTTTATCTCTCAAGAATAATCTGTCGACCCTAGCTAGATTTGAACCCACAAACATTGGGTCCTGAGACAAGCACTTTACCCCAAGACCACCAAAATTATATGGGTCTACTGCAAACCAGACATATTAGTACAGTAGGGCCGGCGTTTCTGTTGATTCAATATCCATGGTTTAAGTTATTCACAGTTTACTGCTGCCAAATTTTATTTATTTTTAATCCAAGAGGAAAATGGTTTATAAGTTTCAAACCAACCGCAAAGTCAAAACCCGGCAATACTAGCAGCAGCACGAACTATGGGCATTGTGCTATCATATCAAAGTCATCACTAGCATTGTGATCATCTGTGATCATCCCAACAAGAAGAATGAAGAATAGTAGGTAAGTACACTACTGTTGTATTTTTTTTATTTATTATTTTATTTCTATTTTTATTATTATTATTAGCACCGCGTCTTACTACCCGTTCAGGTTATATGCACCTACGCTAATGTGTAATGGTAGGGTGAGTGTGAGATGAAATGGAGGACCTACAGTTTAACGTGGAATCCAAACCACGGTGAATGCCTGGCATTCCACACATTCACAAGTTGTGATTAATACACGTCTTGTCAGAGGTAGAGGAAGGGTTTGGTAATCAGATAAATTTGTGTCGGGACAGAGGATCGAACCCCAGAACCCCAGCACAGAAGTCCGACACCTTACCCCTAGACCACCAGGTCACCCAAGTACACTGTAGTGTACAATACACGCTACTATTACTTTATTGTTGGTAATATCTTAATGTTAATAAATTATTAACTAGACTTTACAATATTTAAGTATGTTAAATGAATATCACGTTTAAATTTAATAGTTCATTATTATCTGCAGTTTTACGTAACAGCGGTGGATCTAGGAAGTATTGCCCGTGAATGTGGGAGCCCTTTTTTACTTCAATATTATAATCAAAACCTAAGTGAATCCACCTCCTTACCCCTGGATTAAATTATTGAAAGTGTGCTATAATCTCTAAGACAGCGTTAAGTAGCAACATGTCAACTAACCATCACAGGTCTTGTTGTCCATGAGCTTGTAGCCAGGCATACAGTCACAGAAGAAGCTGCTAGGGGTGTCCACGCACATCTGCGAGCAGCCTCCGTTGTTATCTGTGCACTCGTTGTGGCCGCACTTGTCTCCTGGTTCGTCCTCGCCGTTCGGACAGTCCATCCTCTTGTCGCACACCTTGGTCAGAGGTATACACACGTTACCGCCACAATGGAAGTGAGTCTTCTGGTCGCACTTTGGAGCCTCAGTGCCTGCAACCCACAAACAATGTTAAACCAAACCCCCAACATTTAATAATAAATATACCAAAAATTTAAAGTGTTTTCCGATACATAGTCGTTTATTGACGATGGCTCTTTTTTCTTCAGCCAAAGAATTTGTGTGCATTCTATCAAACTAAGCACATCCTTAGAGTAAACTTAAAACCTTTCAAGTAGTCTGTACCCCTAAACTTATTGCTTACAGCCAGAGCAAGACTTGGGTAAAATTAACCTCTACATTTGCCTACACCCACGATTCTTATAATATAGTTTTAACCAAATAATCTTTGGTTACAATTCAAGGCAAGTCCATTTAAATAATTATACTGTTGACCCACTTCAGTGGCTGTGTGGTCTAACGCACTACTTTTGCAGTAGGCTAGACTGTCGATGATGGGGAGATTCAGGTTCGAATCTCTTTCTGGTGTACTAAGGGTGGTTTTTACAAAATTGTTTTCCACTCTCTCTCTCTCCACACATATGCGGGTACACTTCATATTAATATAACCTTCTTAATTCCTAAAAACCATTTAAGTAATTATTACATAAGTGTATAGCCCAAACGAGTAGTAAGATGTGATGCAAAAACAATATATATTTTATATCCATCTAACAATAAACAGGAATAATAAGAATTGTTGATTTACTTAATATTAACATTAAATGAACAGTTCACAATATAACAAAAACAGACTATCATTCTTTTATGATAAAAGCCTAACTTTTTGACGACTTTAAATTCCAAAATTTAAGGACATCAATGAACCAAAACGTGTTTGGTTATTTTATGAGACGACCAAAATTCATAAAGGTTTAAGTATGAAATAATCCAGATTCACAACTTGCTTTTAATAATAGTTAATTCGAAACAGCTGACGCATTTCCAATACTAAAGCAATTCCCTACTTCAAAGGATCCGAGTAGCTCGCGTAGCTACACAGACATTCTACCTCACTTAGGGGAAACTAGAAGATTGGAGAGGAACTATGTCGCGAGCGTTGATCTAGAATGTTAACCACAGCAAAATGTCTCGACAGCTAGCTTTAAAGGAATTCCAGAAAACAGAAGAGTTTAGAGTACAATATTGAATGGTGGAATTCAAATCAAATTTCTGTTCTACTCCAATAAAGAAAAGCATATTGCACTATGGGTTTTCTGGGTGGATTTAATGAATACCAGAAAGCCAAACAAAAACAGGGTTTGCTTCATTTTTTTTTGTATGGTTGGATTTAGAAATTTAATAAGGAAACTGTGAAATTGAAATATTTCATCAGTCAGTGAAAACAAAATGTTTTAAATACTATTTCTTCACACATTTTTCTACCCATTCAGGTTATAAGCATATGTATTAATTAGGTTAAATTTGTCATGGATGAGGAAGCTTGAATTTAAAGGAAATGTACCTGCATTTACATGTAAAGAGACTTAGAAACTCATTTAAGAAAAAAAAACTTGAGTACACCTGACTGTAGCTCTCATCTCGATATCTGTAATCACCAGCCCTTTATATTGTGAGACTAACGCCTTAGATCATTAGACCACCAAGGCTGGCTATGAAAAACTGGAGCTAAGAAAAGTCTTTATTCTATAATACCTAATTCCCAAATATAGTAAATAGCCACACATTTACACACGTACATACATACACTCACCCACCCATCACATAATCAACATTATACATATGATTCAGAAAACTACACGGAAGTTAGAGAGAGTTTATGTCAGCTACAAGAGCCTAATTTGTCTTCTATTTCTGGAATTTGAAATATTTAAATTTGAGCTGGTAGGCTGAACAGAATGTACTTGAGGGCAGCGGGTTTGGTATGCCTGCTCTAAAACCTTTAACAATGTAGCCACCAATTCCAGATTTTATTTAGTTTCTTTCACAGTAATATTGACCAAAATATTTTTTAAACAATTGTGTATTTGAAACTATTTTTGTATGTGATTGTGAGCTGGGGTGGATAAGCTTCATAAACTTTTACTCAGCTTCAAAAAATTATTAGCTTTGCCCTTCACTTGAAAACAAATTCTGGCTTTGAGAACATTATAAAGCTTCGAAAATAAAATACCAACAGCTAAAGACTAATTTACATGTAATTATTGTCATTTTAACTGCTAAGCACATTCAAAACTAAAATTAATATGCACAAATACGAATGAATCAAAATGCACTTTTTAATAACTTGATCCTTCAGCTTTGAATGAAATATTACAAACAAACATGGAATTAAAATATTTTCTAAATAATTCTAGTGTATAACGTAAAATTAAAAAGAACAATATATTTTTTAAATCATAAAATAATTATAAAAAATATATAATAAGGTTTTCCAGGAGATGTTACTATTTTTCATCCAGACAACTTAAGATTGAGGTAAAGAGGAAGAAAATTTAATTTTTAATTTGAATGACTACTATTAAGTTACAAAATATATGTTTAAAACCGTATTATTTCAGATTTAAGTTTGATGGGTAGATATTATGCCCTCATTTTGCAACCCAGTTTTTCAGGGTGAGAGTGGAGTGTAATTTGAGGGTGTAGGAAGCGTTTGAATCAACGAGTTCAGGGTCTTTTCACACTTGTATCAGTGATGATAGCTACCCTTGATATCATCCCCGAGGTAAATGTTGGACCACTCTTTGGTAACAACGTTGCCATTATCTTGTTTATGTATGGTCATTCCTAACATTAAAAAAAAAAAAATTTTTTTAGCAACATTGGCTCAAAGATATTGTAGTAGCTCAGTTTAACATCAAAACACCTCCTTACAACATCAATGAAAGCGAGGAGTTTTGCAACAGTCACAACAGTCAACCGAGCGAGAGTGAAGATAAAGTTTTTCTAAATAATATTTGCAGTTACCTCAGGGGTGATATAAGATACAGTGACTGGAGCAGACAATGCAGTGTCTCAGTGTGAAGAGACCCTAATTCTTCAGCTCATTTTTTATTTTAGGCAAAGTATTATTTAGAAAAGTCAGATATATAGGCTACAATTTTTTATAATTAAATTTGGCAATATCCTTAAGTGTTTTTCTAGACAAAAAATATCTCCTGGCATTTTTTTTTTGCCCGGTGTGTGGCAACCTTAACCTTTGCAACATAAGGCATTAGGGAGGCAGACTCACCACAGTCCAGCTCGTCGCTGCCGTCCGCACACTCGGGCTGTCCGGAGCAGATAAGGTGTCCGGGGATGCAGGCGTGATTGTGACACTGGAACTGGTCGGGTCGACACTTCTTGATCGGACAGTTGACCATGTTCTCGTCAGAGTCGTCAGGACAGTCCTTGTCTCCGTCGCACTTCCATGACTGGTGGATGCACGTGATACGGTCCTTGCATTCAAACTCTTTGGGCAGACATCGGGACACCGTCACATTCGCAGGACAGTCCTGGACACACACAAACAATATGAATCATTAGAAAACAATCAGCTTAGGATAAAAAAAACTCACTCTTCAAAATCAATGGTTGACATTATTTTAAAGTTATTTTTTAGGGGTGTGTTGGTAGGCATTTTTCAGTTTAAATTGAGTTAGAATGAAAGAGTTTCGATTTGGAATAATTAGATCAGTATTTGGTCTTAAATATTTCAAACTGAATCTTCTTCGATCATAAACAATAAATAAAACATTTTTTTTAAAGAATTATACTAATTTTATGAGAAAAAACTAGGACTAGACAAATTTAATATTCAAATTTATTTTATATGATTGTAAAAGTTGCATATTTTTAAATCAGAAATAAATATTGACAGACTATTTGCTGCCAACAACTTGGAATAAAAACCAATTAATTAAACTCTGAATTTTCATGATAATCTCAAATTTTTTCTAGTTTTGTATAAATATTAATTACTAGTTGGGACAGTTACTACAATTCGACTCCTCTCACCCCATTAGTTTTATTTTTAATATAACAAGCGGGTCTTCATTCACATTTGGGCTATGTACATATTACGTTAATGTGATATGGATTAGGAAGGTTTAACGTTAGAGGAAGTGTATCCAAATTTGCTTGTGGAGAGTGGAAACCCATTTAGGGACCAAACTAGCCTCAATATACCTGATCGGGATTAAACCTCGATCTCCCACAAATCGGCACGCCAGTCTTTTGCGAGAGTGATGCGTTATACTTGTAGCCACCATACATCAATTTAAATCACACATACATTATAGCCTCTGCCTTAAACACGAATTAAGAATGAATGAGCATCAGAATATTTCTATAAGGATCAATGTTTGAGCATTGTCACACTTAGCCTAGGGTTCTGGAATTCATTCATACTGACTAGGTGTCATTTTAACTAATTTAACTTTATATTAATTTAAGCTTATTGCTAAGAAAGAGGAGATACTCACCTAGCAACGGTTGTTTCACCCAGACATTCTCCAAGACATGAGGAGATACTCACCTAGCAACGGTTGTTTCACCCAGACATTCTCCAAGACAAGAGGAGATACTCACCTAGCAACGGTTGTTTCACCCAGACATTCTCCAAGACATGAGATACTCACCTAGCAACGGTTGTTTCACCCAGACATTCTCCAAGACATGAGGAGATACTCACCTAGCAACGGTTGTTTCACCCAGAACATTCTCCAAGACATGAGGAGATACTCACCTAGCAACGGTTGTTTCACCCTGACATTTTCCAAGACACAAATAGGAGTCTCCCTACGCCCTACGTACCACCTCGTCAGAAGCGTCCGGACAGTCTGGGTCACCGTCGCAGCGCCACCTGGCCGTGATGCAGTACTTGTCGGCGCACTCGAAGTCCTGGTCGGGCGAGCAGGTGGGCACGGGGCAATTTCTCTCGTCCGAGCCGTCACCACAGTCATCGTCCCTGTCACACTTCCATCGCATCTGGATACACTTGCCGTTGTTACAGGTGAACTCATCCGAGCGACACGTCTCGTCTGCAAGGAGGGATATGTGGTCAACACACACACACTTGAGCGAGGGGGCAGCACATGTGGTCAACACACACACACTTGAGCGAGGGGGCAGCACATGTGGTCAAAACACACACACTCAGCACAAGGTGGCATGATGTTCACTTGTCAAGTAAATAAAGAAGATGCCAGTACCCATGGCTAGAGTGGTCGATCCCAACTTTAGAGGAACCTGGTTCGATACCGACAGATTCATCCTTTATCCTGTTATTTATTTACTCAAACATTAAAAGGCTGATGTTGGGTCTGTAGTGCTAGGCATATTATCCTTGGTTAAGCTAGTTTGTAAGTGGTGTCATGACAAAATCAAGGTGCTCTAAGTGTAGGTTGAATACTCTGGTTCTAAAAAATAAAGACCTTATTGACGGTGCTAGATAAGCACTTTAAAGTATATTAAACAATTCAAAATTATACTCCTGGGCTATTAGCAACAGAGACCTACTTACTGGAACGGATTCGGAACCGCACACATATCTAACCTGATGCGTATCTACTCTCTAAATACTTAATGGGGTTCGAACACCAAGTACTGTGAGATTAAAATAACTGTCAGGCCAAAGCCAAGCCCAAGTGATACCTTACCCGCTTCGGTGGCCGCATGGTCTAAGCCACTATACTGCTGATGACGGGGATATAGAGGTTCGAATCTTGGTTGAGTGTACCGAGGGTGGTATTCCACTTCTTTTTAATTTAACATTCCTAATCCCTAAACCATTAGTGTAAATAGAACATAAGAGTACAAGCCGAACGGGTAGTAAGACACGGAGCAGAAAAAACTAGTTTTTTTTCAAATTTCCTGCATTTGTGTATTTATTGGTTACAATTAATCAAGTTTTTTTTAAAAATTAGCACCACTTCTTACTACCCGTTCAGGTTACATACCTATGTGCTTATTACGCTAACGGGCTAGGAATTAATAAGGTTGAATTCAGAGGAAGTGTACTCAAATTTGCGTGGAGGAAGAGTGGAAAATCAATCGATAAAAACGACCCTCAGTACATCTGACAGAGATTCGAACACCTGTCCCAGTCATTTTCAGTTTATTCCAAGGAGGACGACTTGGATTACCCAACCCCTGAAGTGGGCTTATAGTTAAAGTTATCATAGTTTAAAACGTTTTTTAATTTTACGTTTGCCATTGTTGAATTCACGTGTCAAATAGTAAAAAAAAATAAAAAAATTACAAAGGATTCGATTAGCTGATCTAATATATTATTTGAAAAAGAAATAAGGTCCTCGATTCAATTTTTTCCCCTCTTTTTTTAACACATTTTCCAAATCCTTCCATCACATACATTCATACTGTAAAAGCTCATTTGTATATTTCTAATGATAATATTTATATTTACTACCATAATATATTAGAGTGCACAAAGCAGCATAAGCTAGTTAGATAATCATCCTGAGTGCTGTAGAAATAGTTTGAGTGCTCGCAACTTCACCAAAACAGGACAAACAGTTTATTTTATGTGGCCAGTGCTCCTATTTAAAATTTAATGCTTCCACAAAACACATGGGAATATACATTCCCATTTTAACAGGCATAACCTTATCTGGGAGGAAAGTTACTAGAGTTATATACACGTATTCATACGTCAAGTCAGGTGATATGCAGGGTTCACTTTTGATATACATTATTAATCCCTGTAAAGTAATAATTGAGGAAAATGTTATCAACGATGGCAGCAAAGCCTTTGTGTTTGTATTTTATAAAAGGCCCTATCTATTAAAATGGGACAATATTAATAATCAAATAACAGCTGGTATTGTACAGAAAACATACTTAAAACTATCTAGACAAACTTCAACATGAATTAAATAACAGCAGGATATAAATAAAAGGAAACAAAATAAGAAAATATAGTTAAATGTTACACCATGCAGTAAAGAACCAAGGCTGCAAAGATACTAAAAAATAAAGTGGAAGAAACGAAATTACAGGTAACGAGTCATAAAAGGTCATATCATGCATAATCCTACAACATATCAAAAGACATAAAAAAAGATGAGTTTCACGTAGACCTCTGCATTGGACGAAAGAAACGTTTATGTTAAATTTAACTAATTAAACAAAAATTAGGTGTAATTATCAATTGGAAAGGGAAGGTGTTTTTAGGGAGCTATGAACTTTTTAGTTCCTAATGCCATAGAGTAAATTATCTAGTTTATTTTTACATTTTAAACGCAAAACTTATAAAATATAATTTAAAATTGATACGCACCTGTCGATCACAATTTACTGGCCTGGTCAGGATCTGCCTTCTAACCCAAAACACCAAATTTGTTAGAAGCGAAACCAGGTGGTTATATATAATATCGGCCCAAGAACAGGGATTCGAAATAGGACCCCTTAATTTGGGCTAAGCACCTAATAATAAATACAGTATAAACACAATTAATGGAGGTTTGAGTTTGATGAAAACATGCATGACTTTCCAAATTTCATCAACCCGGAAACCCGGCATGTGTTCAAAGTTAAAACCCGGAAACCTATTTTTATCGGGTCGATGAGGAATATATTTCACTGGCGCTCATATTCCCCTTGCAGGATCTGCTAAGCAACCCATCACACTGTACTACATGACACTACTTATTTGTCGTACTATGCGTTTGTGTCTGTACTTAATCGAAAGATTTACAAGTCACTAAAAAAGTCAAGCAAAAATTCCTAAAATTTAGAAACAATGTGCTCTCATAACGTTCCTGAGTCGAGCTGCCCATCAATAGTAAAACAAACAGGGAAAATACAAATGACAATACAATGTCATGACCTCTCCTATTAAATTATATAATTCTATTCACAAAGATATATTCTACGCTCCTATACCGGTTACCTTTCGTTTCCCGGACATTAAGCTCTTAATGGCCAACAAAAATATGTGGATTTTTGTACTTTTTAGAGAGGAAAATTTTAACTTTTAAACTATGTTTACAAGTATATCTATGTATAGGGTCATAGAAAATAGTTGTTTGTTCATTAAAGCATGCAACAAACCTTTTTAATGGTTTTGTCGATATTTAACCTAAGCGCAACATCTAATGGCAATTTCTCACCTACATAGGCAGCCCCCTGAGAAATGTACTGGTGTGTAGTTATTTGTAGTTTTCTTAGCTCATCAGAACGGTAAGAGAAGATGCACACATAACAGTGCGGGGAAGGAAACTAATGAGTAATTAGGTAATAGTGCAGCTCCTAATTTTCAGCGATGTTCAAGTACAAGCAGATGTACAGAATATATACTATTAAACTTACATTATCAACAACTTAAAACAATGACTTCTTTGTCGTTCAAACAAATATTAAAACAAAATAACTTATTTAAAAAAAATGTAGAACAATTTCTGGAAATAATTATATTTTTGTTGGTAACCTCAACTATTCTACAAACAACGAACACAAAACATATGTGAAAAAGCGTATAATTTTTTTTTGTACTTCGTTGGTTATTACGTGAGAGTTGCCATACTGATTTTAATATAAGTTTCTCTACTGAATTAAGTACGAATACATCACGCGCATGACAACAACCACAATAATTCGTGCCAGTTAAAACCAAGCACACTTTATGATTATAATTATTAATGTAAACAGCGTGTACTTTGAACCAAAGCGTTATCTAGAGCGCGTGCGCGGAACCAGGAAGACAGAACTAGGTCTGTGGAAGCCGGACAGATAATAAATATTAATAACGCGCAGTTTACAAAAGGCCACTATCTTGAGATTACGTCCCCATTGAGGCGGTCATCGCAGAAGCCCACTTTTAGTTCACGATACCACGCGCATTTCCGAAACAACCGGCGACGTCTTGTAGGGTCAGAGCCCCGTCTCGAATCTTATTATCAGGGTACGACTTTGATTACCTAAACATTTAAACAACAATTTGTATTGAATTCACACGATCGAATCAAACCAGCACGTTACAAATGTAAACTAAAAATATATATATGCAATTTAAAACCCTTAACAACTAAACTCTTGCATTTTGCTAAATATAGTATTGATTTACAAATATATCTACCCCTTTCCCAAAGCAACCCTCCTCACATTAGTTTTTCATTTATTTGTTTGAGGTATTTATCGAGCTCTTTTTGAACCAACTTGTTAAACTACCACATAAGAATTTCTATGAGCGAGGAGAGCGAAAAGGACTAAAAAATTTGCCGGAAATGGTATTTTCCCATTGTTGCCAGGGTTCTTTCACATGCCTCAATCGACATGGGACCGATGCGACGGCTTTACTTCCCCTCCGAAGGAGAAATCAAGAAAAAAAACAGTCCTGAGGCAAGAACTGTTCCCCTAGCGCACCGAGGTAAACTCGAGCTTAGTAGCAGTGTTCACCTACAAGTGTATCAGTCTAACCTCTACAGATTACACTATGACCCTATATTCAGTATTGAGTTAATGAAATATAATCTTGCTACCTTACATGGTTGACGAAGGGTACATATTCACCCAAATGTCACCAACCTAGCGACTTAACTCAATTGTTTGTATTTAATAACTTATCTCTCCGCCAGGATATCTAGCATTTACGAACCCTAGTACCTTTATATATTTCTCTGCCTTTTCACAAAGTTTCTCATTTTATAAGTTTCTACCCTCCTAACAAATACGCAACCCTGAAGGAATGTACGAATTTAAGATATGACCCCCCTCTTTACACAGTCACACCATAGCCACTTGTGCTTTCTAGCGGTGAGATATTGAACAAGTTTTTTAATTTAAACTAATCGTATTGGCTTAAGTCGATTCTATTCCAAAGTGGTTGTTGAATTACTTGAGTATATAAATTCGACCCTATGTTAGAGATGAACTATCTCTAGTCTTGGGGAAAGGTGGCCTTCTAGTAACATGTCATTGAGAAATGCATACAAAGCGTCACGATGCCTTTACCCGTTCATTACAGCATGCACCACGCGGTCCTGGCACTAGGTAGGAAGCGTCCAACCTCCGTTGCTAGGACGCCCCATTGTGCGTCCTCTCCTCCCTCTCCAAGAAGATAACTACACCAACATGGAGGCGTCCTGACGCTCTTATCTCGCGTCGCGGTTTGAGTGAAGGATGACCGCCGTTATCTCGCTTTGCCAGGGGTAGAGAGAGGGTAGGGGGAGAAATAATATAGGGGCTGGCTGCCCCTGACCTCAACTTATCAAAACTAACTTTGCTTTTTAGGTTCCCCCTCATCCCCGCGGTACGATCATTTATTTTATAAAATAAATTGCCTGGAAGTGGTGGCGTACCCCGATAGGGCCTTTCTAAAAAAACTCAAAACTTTACTGGGCTCAAACAAAGATAGGTAGTTTTTTTTTGTCGTGGGAAACGTGGCCAGAACCAATTTTTTTTTTAAAATATTTATTTTACAGTGTTTTAGGGTGCTTCACGTCTTAATATCGTTCCAGGCTATCTGTATATTTACAATACCAAAGCAGGCAAGAAAGTTGAATTTTGAGAACTTGTAAACTCCCCCTCTATCTCTCAGTTTGATTGGAGGGAGAGAATGATACCATATAGGGAGTAAAAAGTCTCAACTCTCAAAGACACCTTGTCAGAATTAGATTCCCGACCTCATCACCATAAAACAAACCAAGCGAGACTAAGACTTAGTCTTTGAGTCCATTGATGTGTGCAGTTAACCATTTAACCGAACAACCATCCTCACCTTCATCTGTTTCATTTGAGGTTCCCAAAATAAAAATCTAAGCTGTTCTTGATTTTCAGAGTATTTCTCCTCACAGAGTGACAAATTTTTGTGTCGTAGCTAGCCTTATTTATCCTAAAAAGCCCTCCCATATCTGAGCCGCCACCAGGAATGAAGAACAACCTGGGAAGACCCTCTGAAAGTCACATCAACTGGACTAGTAGAGCAATAGTTCCCCCTCTCCTCCATTCTCGATAAACACCTTCAGCGTGTACAACATAACTTAGGCTACCTACAGACGTGATTTGTTACAGCTAAGATTGGAACGTTCTATTACACATGTATTATGTCGTTGAAAATCTGGATCAGTAGGTATCGGTGTGGATTAAACCGTACAGAAGTATGATATTGTATGTAGTAGTAAGTTTCCTACAAAAAATATCAGTGTGTGTGTGTGTGTGTGTGCGTGCGTACAGGTAACATAGGCGGTGAAAAGGTAATTAAATTAGAATAACATAGCAGAGAGAAGGTAAATCAGGGTAACATAGCAAGCAAGGAGGTAGCCTATATTTTCAGGGCAACATGCCCAGATAAGGCAGTATTAATTCAGGGTAGCATTACAAGCAAGGAGGTATATTTTCAAGAAAACATGCCAATACTCATATAAGACAGTATTATTTCAAGGTAGCATGACAAGCAAGGAGGTATATTCAAGAAAAAATGCCCATTTAGGACAGTATTATTTCAGGGTAGCGTGACAAGCAAGGAGGTATATTCAAGAAAACATGCCCATTTAGGGCAGTATTATTTCAGGGTAGCGTGACAAGCAAGGAGGTATATTCAAGAAAACATGCCCATTTAGGACAGTATTATTTCAGGGTAGCATGACGAGCAAGGAGGTATATTCGCGGTCAGTGCGCAAGCAAGCTGGCAGGACATGCTACGTGCGAGTAAGGTAGTCCCAGCTTACTGCACGCCTTCTCGTCGGATCCGTCAGAGCAATCCGCGTTATCGTCACACATCCAGGTGAGAGGCACGCACTCCCCGAGCTGTGAACGGCAAGTGAACTCCTCCGGGCTGCACACCTTCTGCCCTGCAAGAAAAAACACCCCCCGCGCCAACGGGGTCACCCGTCAACGACACTATTTCAAGGTCAGGCATGCAACACTTACTGCAGTTGAACTCGTCTCTGGCATCCACACAGTCCGGCTGGCGGTCGCACACCCAGGCTGGGGAAATGCACACCCCCGGGGCGCACTCGAACATGTTGAGCTCGCACGAGCGCTTCTCTGCACATACACAGCACACCCAACTTACAAATCTGGAGGTGGTCGACAAGAGGACCTTTTTAGCCTCCGTTATATCGTACACTAAGGTGCCATTACCGGTTATTAGTGACTTACAACACAACTAGTAGAGTAATCATGAGCAAGTGCAACAAAACATCCGCCAGAGCAACAGATCGGGATCTAACCCCAATTATTCAGCCAGATGTGCTAGCAGCTAGTCTGACTTTCCAAGTCTCCTCTTAAACAAAGTTACTTATTTTTTTATAGTTGATTAATAAACGAGGGTTGTTAGAACCCACCACCAACTGATGAATAGCCAATTGTGCAGTCTTGAAAAAAAAGTGTCTAAAGTGTCCTCAGGGCTACAACCATTTTAAATAATGAAAAAAATCTAAGAAAACTTACAATTTCAATCCTGAGTAAAATCATGAAAAATTGATACTTTTTAATTATTCATAAATTTATATTTTGCTGAATTTAATATTAACAACAAAAGAGATTTTTTTCAAGCTATTGTTATTAAAAAATGAACATTTTCAAGCATATAAAACCCAACCAAGGGTAAAAAAAAATCAATTGCAGTTTTATTTAAATAAACTATCTACCCCACTTATAAAAATATGTCATTAAATGTAATGTGAATCAACCTGGCTTGATAGCTGCCATTAGCATTAATAAAAATTCCAGGGACAAATCCCCACGTCCAGTTTGTCATTTTAAAAACTAAATCGATCTTGATTCTGTTGTTAAGTGATATACCCAAGTTTTAACATTTGTATAATTTAATTCTATGAAACAAAACAATATTTATAGTAATATAAAACAAAAATAGTACATTTATTCTCAAACTCGCCATTGATCGTGCAAATGTATTTACATCATGGATATGACGCTTATCGTCGAAACCTTTAGTAAATTCAAGATTTAAACAAAATTAAGAGATTTAAAAAAATAATTGGATTCGAAATATATTTTTCTATCGGATTTGAGATTTAATTTTTTTTCTTCTAAAATTTATAATTGGCATTTGGTTTTTAACTGTAAACTCTTCATTGATGGTTAAGCCCAACATAATTACAGGGGAAAATTACCAAACAGAACCCAGACAAATGTAATACGTAACTAAATGTATCAAGGTTATAAAGAATCTCATATATATTTAACATTTATATTTTTTCTTTTTCAGTTATGTTTTCTTTTATGTTCATTAAATTATTCAAGATTCAGGATTAGAGATTTGTAAACAAAGTGATGTGTGACCTGGTGGTCTAAGGGTAACGTGTCAGAGTTTTGTGCTGGGGGTCCGGGATTCAATCCTCGGTCCCGGCACAGACTTATATGACTGTCAAAAAATTAACCACAACTTTTGAATATGTGGAATGCCAGGCCTCCACCGTGGTCCGGATCCCACGTTAAACTGTAAGTTCTCCATTTCATCTCACAATCACCCTATCATTACACATTAGCGTAAGTGCGTATAAACCGAACGGGTAGTAAGACGCGGTGATAGTAATAATAATAATAATGTAAACAAAGTGGATTCAACCTATATGTAATTTAGATGTCCTTAATGTCCTATTATTTCATATTTTAAAGTTTCCATAGCCATATATAAGTCCTGGATATTTATCTTTTAAAACTTTTTGTATCAGGGAGTTGATGATATTTTGCCAAGTTTATTTGAAGTAAAAGTTATTGGACAGGAAGAGGCAGCAAAACTTAACGAGTAGGAAGCTTGGAGGGGGTGGGGG
>CABFVZ010000119.1:224262-250165 GCA_902151445.1 Timema monikensis
GGGGGGGGGGGAGCGCCGAACTTAAAAACTAGTAATCTATCAACTAGGCGTAGGTTTTAGCACAACATTCCAAAAAAATATATGAAGTTCAAACGGCGAGCCATTTGAAAACGCCAGTTAAGGGCCGTATTTTTGTAGAGATTTTTTAGTAGTAAAAGTGTTTTGCTTAATATAAACAAAATATTGCTTAAGTGGCTACTTTTAGTCAAGTTTTTGTACACATAGTTCTTGAATATTTATAACGAGCATCGTGGACTTTGAAGAAGGAACTTTTTAAATGAAGAGAAAAAGTAGTAATTAAATTCCAGGACGTCCTTGACAGATATTAAACTACTTTTGAGGTCACCGTGTGAAGACAAAAACTCATGTTTCTACTGGTGAAATATTTTATTTATTTTAACAACAAAAAGGTTTTGATAAAAAACTGCAAAAACACTGTCTTTAACTCGCGTCCCCTACATCACCTATATAGCGTTTAATTAAAAGTTCAATCCAATCAGTCTTTGTGAGCGGCACTTAAATTAATTACATACGTTTTTTAACTATCTTCAACTGTACTTGACTAATCCGGTACTAACCGGTTGCCGATGAATCTTTTAAAAGTGTCACCCAATCAATAACGCAATATTTTATTTAAAATACCTGATGGAGCTCGATATTTAAGTGGTACGAAATCATGAGGGGAAAAGAGGGGTGGGGGAAACCCCCTCAACAATTCGTCTGGTTTTAGAAGGATTCTGTTTCTATTTACTTTTCAAGTTTATTTAGCACCACGTCTTACCCCGTTTGGTCTATCCACGTATGAAAAAAAAATCACGCTAATGTTTTAGGGATGAGGAAGGGTGAATACCCGTATCTGAGTGGTGGTAGAGGGGGAAACACTTAAGAAAATAACCGACCTCAGTACACCCAACTTTGAATATTTTTTTTTACAACATGACAGTTAAATCACAACTTGGTATTCAAATCATTTAACAATCGTGCACATTATTTATCATTTGTGTGTGGATAGGAAACCTGTTTTTTGAAAACTGGAAACTAATGTTACCACAATAGTGGGGGGAGGGAACTGGGGGGCGGGGGGAGAATATTACCCTGTATTTACATTTCCAGTCCTTTTTATTACGTTGTGTTTTACTCCCAGTTCGGGCTATGCGCCTATGTACAAATTACACTAATGGATTAGGAAGGATTCATTTAGAGGTAATGCATTCGCATTTGCGTGGAGGATAGTGGAAAACCACCTTTAGTGCACCCGAATGGGATCTCCCCGAATTCGGCAGTGTGGCCTAACACGAGAATAGCGCGTTAGACCACATAGCCACTGAAGTGGGCTCCGTTTAGTTAATGATTTAAAGATAAATTATACAAAGATCCATGAGGAGGTATTATCGGAAGCTTTTGATAACTTTATAGATGCCTATTATAAAATAAATAACACTTTTTAGATTAACTTTAATATAAAATAAATCAAATAAAACATATATCTAGGAGGTCAAAAGAAGAATACAGGATGAAAAGAAGGGACAGTCACTCACACATTTCCCAGGACTACTTTTATATCTCAAACTCAATAAGGACCCCAGCGAAAAGTATTTTGAAAATTTAAATAGAAGATATACCGCTTTTAACCATAGTCTAAAGTGCATGAGAAAGGTCTTAAAGGAATAGTACCCCAATTTGCGTGAAGGGAAAGTGGAAAAACACTTTGGAAAAACCACTATCGGTACACTCAAGAGAAAGTCGAACCTCAATCTTCCCCCGTTATTGGCAGTCTAGTCTAACATGAAAGTAGCGCGTTAAACCATGCGGCCAGCGAAGTGGGTGTGATTTTGTTAACCTACCACCTACAAAGGTTTATACAATTCCTTTTAACAATCTATTAAAATTATTATTTGAAGCTAAAGCCTTCACTTATTATCTTCGAGATACGTGTAAGTTTGTAAAAATCTCTAATCTCATATGATTCGAGCCTCCCATCTATCAAATCATATTAAGATTCAACCCTCTTGGCAATAATACAGTAAAGTCCGTTCACGATAGGTTTTTACATGGATGGCAGATCGAAAATCATGTTTAGGTTTTGGGTTGCCAACACTTGTAAAAGATCACTTTTTTGTTATAAATGTAAAGATCTTTAATTACCTGTTATATAGTACATTTAAAATAACGTAAACTTAAATTTTCTCATACTATTTCATTTTTTTAAATAATTTCTTTTTATCCAACTCGAAATAATATTTTAAACATAATTAAAAGTACTTATTTTTCATTTTGGAACGTTACTGAGTAATATAGTGCACACATCAATATATTTTATTACAGGCATCGTATTTACTTGGAAAGGAGAAAATTGTTGTCATTTTTTTACATACAATAAATGATTTTATGATTATTTTATCTTATTTTGAAATATTTAAACTGAATAAAATATTTTCATCAACTGCGTGTCTGCATCATTGTAAAAACTAATTATTATTAGCACCACGTCTTACTACCCGTTTGGGTTATACGCACTTACGCTAATGTGTAATGGTAGGGTGATTGTGAGATGAAATGAAGGACCTACAGTTTAACGTGGAATCCGAACCACGGTGGAGACCTGACATTCCTCACATTCACAAGATATCTTGTCAGAGGTGAAGGAAGGGTTTGGTAATCAGATAAATCTTTGCCGGGACCGAGGATTGAACTCCGGCCGCCAGCATAGAAGTCTGACACCTTACCCCTAGACCACCAGGTCACGTAAAAACTTGTTTACCGTCATGTTCAATCATATGGTTTAGATTCGTCAGCCGCCATTTTGAAGTTATGTTCGTTAGAAGTTTTTGTGAAAGTGGTGTTAATATATTTTAAGGGGAATAAAACTATAAATAAACTTTTTGCCCGACCTCAAATAAATATATAAATAATATTGGCCTAAATTACTGTTGTTAACTATTACATTAATATATTACCATCTGTTTTCATTACAGACATCCAAAGTGATAGATGTCAGCTGTTGGCGTAGTGATATATTAGGCATTATTTCTAGTAACATTTCGAGCTGTCATCCAGGTAAACTTAAGTCGTGAATGAATTATAGTTTGTAATTCAGCGAGTATGTGACGTCGCTAACTCGTGCACAGTTGTCCCAAACTAGAACAGCGTGCTGCCGGATAACGCACAGATCTTAAGAAACCTCGAGTTTTTGTATCACAATACGGAAAGACCTTGTACCATCCCAAGGCGCAAACCAGTGTGACGCAGTTCAGACGCCTTAAGAAATGTTGAGAATGGTAGTAGAGGCGAAATGTGTGTTATGGTGCAAAGTCTAAAGAGGAATTTCATAATGCATCACTCGACAATCATACCATGTCGTCTGTGACCGAGTTTTAGACAGACATGACCTCCGGGTCAAACAACCATTGGGAGAAAGACCTTGAGGCTGTGCTCATTATGTCAGAGAATAATATTATCCTCTAGTAATTAAAAAAAATATTATTTACTAATCTATAAATTAATATAGCACACTTCACATCTGTGATGTATTAACAAAATTAACTTTAAATATTTTGTTACCATTGTTTAGTGACGACTAATTTTACTTTAATTTAAACGCACATTTTTGTTAACCTTATAGTATCTAATTTTTTTAAAACCAGTCTTTCCAGAAAAGTTTGGTTTATTATACAGAGAAAGTATTGTGTTCGAGAAGAGTTTCGCTTTCGAAATGATGGATGAGTTTTAATACCCCTTAGACCTCATAAACCACCCAAAAAAGTGGGTCTTGCAATTCTGTGTTTTCCAGGGACTAGAGTCAAAATTATTTGATGGATTTCTTTCAAACTTTATGTTATACTGTCATAAATCGGGGCGATTTATTTTATTTTGATTCTAGCCCTCAAATTAAGGTTAATATACCGATGAATGATTTTTTAAATGGCTTTTACAGTGATGTTTAAATTGTATATTCTAAGAGTGTTTTTCATGATTTAGAGATAATTAAAAAAAATTCTTACAAGAAAAACTTATTTATGAGGGTAGTTTGTTGAAAACGTAATCTGTTCGTCCCCTAAAATTAGAAAAGAAGAAGGATTTAGGGTCATTGAATGTGAAAGAACTGGTTTATATTTCAAGGAAAAAGTTTAGAAATAAGATGAAATGTTTCTATGCTGCC
Organism: Timema monikensis; assembly: GCA_902151445.1. Lineage (NCBI taxonomy): Eukaryota > Metazoa > Arthropoda > Insecta > Phasmatodea > Timematidae > Timema > Timema monikensis. The sequence continues at coordinate 228,422 of CABFVZ010000119.1, forward strand.
AACAAACAAAAATGAACACAGTACTAGTTTATTCAAAGACAAGTTATCAAAGAACAAAAACACGCTTTTAGCACAAAGCTAAGGTTAGGACATCTTCTTCCACTGATAAGGTTCTAGGCAAGCTGTTTGGTATTTACAAAGCTTTATTTCGTAGCGTCAACTGAAGAAAGGGAAAATAACAAACACTATCTAGTTTGAAAGTGATCATATGACCTTTGTGGAGTCAGATAAACAATTTATTCCATAATTATAAATAAACTAACTTAGAGTTTAATTTAATTATATTATATTAATAATAACAGGTCCCCAGAGTCAAGGCTAGAACTATATGCTCTTGATGCTAGTGAAAATATCAGACCAAGTTTATTCTAAAACCATATTTTGAGTTAATTAGCTGGAAGGTTTTTAGTTGAAATTTGGTTTTTAAATACTCTGAATTAAGCCTAGATAACAAAACTGGGATGTTTTAAGGGGCTCCGAAACCAGGAAGAGAGAAAAGCGAAGAGGAGGGCGCAAGGTGGGGGTTAATATTTATTTTGGGGAGCTTTGACCTACAATTTTTTTTATTGTCACATTTCTCTAAGCGTTTAGGTTACACGCAGTGTCAACTAATTACTCTGCTTTAGGGAAATAGAAGGTCAAATTTAGATCAAGTGTACCCAAATTTGTGCCGAGGGAAAGGGGAAAATAATTAATAAGGGAAAATCACTTTCAGTATAACGGACCGGGATTCGAATTAAGATCTCCGCCTCGTTGACAGTCCAGTCTATTGCGAGAGTGGGTGCATGTCGAAATAACCGAAATGGCGAGTTATTTTTTTTAACGTCTTACTACACGTTCGGGTAATACGCTTTAAGTACTAATTACGCTAATGGGTTAGGAATTGGGAAGGTTGAATTTAGAGGAAATTAATCTGCATTTGGCTAGAAGGAGCGTGGATTACCATTTAATAAAAACCATCCGTGTTCACCCGACTGAGATTTTAACCTCTATCTCCCCGTCCTGGGCAGTCTAGCTCAACATGACTAACGCGTTAGCTAACTACGTCATCAAGGCGGGTAATAATACATTTTCTTTTATGCCGGGAATAGAACCCGGGACCCTTATCTTAGTATGCAGACACGCTACCGACCGAGCTAAGATGTCGGAAAAATTGCGTTGTTAATTTTACGAGATAATATCAGCAATATAGAACAAGAAGTCAAACTCTATGTTGTGGATAAAATAGTCCAGACTTAAAACTATGAGAGATTAAGTTATACTCCGTTTCAGGCAGGTAGGCTGACAAATATGTCAGCGAACATCCACCGCCGTGTGAAGAGCTGACCCGACTATGAGGAATAAAGGTGGTTTGTCAAAAAAGATGAAGCGTTATTCTTAGTTTAACACCAAATAAGAGATGATCCTTGAGAAAACTATGATTTCGTACCACTCTTAAAATTCTTCGTTGATCCTGAGGATAGATTCTTGTGTTTCTAAGAGGTGATGAGAACATATTTTTAGGCCTAGTGCCTTTGCGATCTTTCCCACAGAACGAGGCCTAGTGTGTGAGTGAGGTGGGGTGGGGTTACACCGTCCTTGTTTACAAGAGGTACATTATTATTATTATTATTAGCACCGCGTCTTACTACCCATTCGGGTTATACGCACTTACGCTAATGTGTAATGGTAGGGTGATTGTGAGATGAAATGAAGGACCTACAGTTTAACGTGGAATCCGAACCANGCACTTACGCTAATGTGTAATGGTAGGGTGATTGTGAGATGAAATGGAGGACCTACAGTTTAACGTGAAATCCGAACCATGGTGGAGGCCTGGCATTCCCCACATTCACAAGATGTCTTGTCAGAGGTGAAGGAAGGGTTTGGTAATCAGATAAATTTGTGCCGGGACCGAGGATTGAACCCCGGACCCCAGCACAGAAGTCCGACACCTTACCCCTAGACCGCCAGGTCACCTACAAGAGGTACAGTTTTACAACACGTGCGTATTGAGGTTCTTATTTGTGTTGTATTATAAAAACAACACACAGTTTCCCCGATCGTGCAGCCCGGCCGACAAAACAAAGGGTCGAGTGGATAGAGCACCCATCTCGGACGAAAGGGAAGCCAAGTGAAGGAGGAAAGTACTCACGACATGTCTTTGGGTCCTCATCACTCTCATCGGTGCAGTCTTTCTCGTTGTCACACTGCCAGTGGGAGGGGATGCACCGGCCATTGCTGCACGTGAACTCTTTGTCGGAGCAGGTACGGGTCTCTGCAACATACAGCATAGAGTACAATGACAGGGACATAAGTACTTCTGAGAAACAGGTTATTGCAGCAATTTTATTTGATTAATTTTATAAGCCACTGGCAAAAAAAAATAATTAATCAATCATACTTATATATTTATAAATAATTGTAAACATAGGTTAGATAACAAGTTCTAAAATTATTTAAGCTACTGATTCACTCTAACAAATAAATGAGTACAGTGGTTCCAAACCTTTCACAGGGTTCGAACACAATTTCTGTATTACACCCTTTTGTGACCCCTTTTATCCGATCTAAAATTGTACAAGTTATATACAAATTCCTTTAAAAATTCTATTTTTTTATGGTTACTGGTATACATTTTGTATTTAAAAAAAAATTCTAAGAACATTATTTTTGTACTTATTTAGTGTTTATGCATGGATTTTTTTTACATTAATTCAACCTTAAATATTTATTGTACAAATAATGGCCGTGTATTACTCGGAACTTGATGGGGAAAAAATAGTTTATTCAAACTAGATTTGAATAAAAATAGTTTTTATTCAAACTAGATTTGAAAATGAAAAATGCCCACTTAAAAACTCCTAAAAATATTATTTTATCAATATATATTATGATTATAACTAAAGTAGTATGTATATCGATGCCAATTCAACATTGGGGGGTTAGTACTCGTGAGTAAAAGAATAATAACACAAGTAAATAAGTACTAGTATCAAAAAGAAAATATCGACATTACTGAAGTATTGATACTTTTTTCCTTAGTCCTATACTACAGATTAATTTTTTAGCAATAAGTATGTGTCAAATGACGTCACTCCCAAAAATGTTGACAACGTCACCGTGTCTAGATATGCGTAGTCTAATAAGCATAAAAAATATTTATTTTACGATTAAAAAAAACAATACAAGGTAGAATAGGTTTACGTAAGATCGTCTCATACGTTAACCAGTTCCAGTGAGCCAAGGACAGTGTTAATAATATCGCTATTGCTTTGTAATTAGATATGATGTAATCACATTCAATAAAGCTAAGAGAAGGAAAGGCTACAATTTTTTAATAAAAAAATCTACGGTGGTCACATAGTCTAAAGCAGTCATTCATTCTCACAGTATAATATAAAGCCATTCACAGGGAGAAGGTTTGAATCCCGGTTGGATGTAATGAGGGTATTTTTTCCTAAATTATCTTCCAATGTCCTCCCACGCAACTGCGTGTACAATTACTCAATTTCACCTTCCTCACTACCTTTAGAACCTAATATATTAGCTTAATTAGTACAGAAACGTATATTTCGAACGGGTATTAAGAAGCCGTGGTAAAAAAAAGAAGAAAAAATACATTTAAGTTCACCTGGAAAAATTTATTTTATAGACTATCCTAATTTTGAAAGGCTATTAAGTTAGTGGACAAATTAAGTGGAAAAACTTATGTCTTTTAATTAATTTCACCTCTTACTATTTAAAAAAAATTACTAAACGTAAAAATAAACTTAATTTTGACCATACTGAGGGGAGTAGAGTTGCGTTTACCGTCTTTATAGTATTTAACTATGTTGACACACAAGATAAAAAAAAAAAGATTAACCCTGTATTGCCATTTTAAAAGGTGATCAAGCCTTTTGACGCCTAAAATATATATGTGTGCGTTTAATTAAAACACGTATTTTTCATTCAACCTCTTTTGACAGATTGTGTCCATTTTGACAATTTTAATATAAATATAGCGATTACAAAACCTCACATCTTCAAGTATGTTATCTTAATAATCCTACTTTTTTTAAAGGTTTACAAACTGTCTAAATATTCTAAAAATACCCGACTATAGTAGCCAACGTTGACAGAAGGTTTCGCCTTGAACCGTCAAAATTCTACTTCACTCATTTCTGCCCAACTAGTATCAAGAAGCAGAAAGCAGACACAGGTAGTAAGACGTGGTATACAGGAAAAACAAAACCCATTGAAATTTAAATTTTAAAATTTAATTTTAATATTTCTCAGAAATGTTTAAAATAAAAAAACATAAAAGGTTAAAAGTGGTTGTTTTTAGGATAAAATATTAATTTGAATTAAGTATTTTAATGAAACTTTTTAAAAAAAATTGCTTGCTCCAATACCTTTGACGCTAGTACATAGGAACTACAATAAAAAAAATTGTCAAGCCTCTATATATATATATATATATATATATATATATTACAACAAATTTGCAATTAGTAAAAGGAGACGAGAAAATAAAAATATGCTTTGTATATGTTTCTGCAACGAAACAGTCAAAGGACAAATGCACAAACATAAATAAAAAAAGGTTTCTTTTTTTACATGTTATTTTGAAAAGATTTATGAGCTTTATATATAAATTATTCCTGTTAATACTGAATAGGACAAACTTTCTCTTGGATAGCCCCCCAACCCCCACATTTGTAATCCTCGGGAAGAGGATTGTGCAGGACAAGGGACAGGGGAAAAGCCTTCCTCCGCCCCTTAATTAATTTCAATAGCGAGTCTTCTGATACCTTGTCTCAGATGCCCACATAAATTGGGCTTAAAAGATTAAACTCGTAAAACAAGGGGGAGTGAAACAATGAATAGGGAAAAACAAATCTTTTGAAGTTTTATATATATATATAATATACATATATATATAATACATATATATATATATAATACATATATATATATATAATACATATATATATATATAATACATATATATATATAATACATATATATATATAATACATATATATATATAATACATATATATATAATACATATATATATATATGTATAACGTTCTCTCGACCCCTTGGAGAGAGAAGTATTGTGATCGCAAAAAAAATAGAACAAGATATTTTAATAAAGGTCGACGTTTTATGACCCATTTGAGCCGAAAAGTGGTTTTTGTGATGTCGGTTGCCCGCCTTTAACTCTGACTAGATTATGATTATTAGCACCGCGTCTTACTACCCATTCGGGTTATACGCACTTACGCTAATGCGTAATGGAAGGGTGATTGTGAGATGAAATGAAGGACCTACAGTTTAACGTGGAATCCGAACCACGGCGGAGACCTGGCATTCCCCACAATCAGATAAATCTTTGCCGGGACCGAGGATTGAACCCCGGCCGCCAGCATAGAAGTCTGACACCTTACCCCTATACCACCAGGTCACCCAACTCTGACTAGAGCAGATACCATTTTATTGATCGGGCTAGAGCTTGTTATTTAAGGTTGTAATAAGGCTCCAAGGACCTTTTTTTGAATTTGATATCCAACCCTAAAATAAAGGGTAGTTTACGGAAGGACAAAAAGAGATAAAAATCAATTTTCTCAAATTCTACTCTAACGATTTTGATTAAATATTGTATTCAGGCTATTTTTAACGTAAAAAAAAAATGCTTTCATTTTCCCATGCAAATCACTTTAGGGTATTTTACATATGCAAAAAAGTTCAATTTTGGCCTTATTTCCACAACGATTTCAAAACGCCAAAATAACACCATTATAAAATAAAAAAACTTATTGGAAATTATACTTCTGTAACGCCACATGGCTGACTCACTCACCGACATTAAAATTTACCAACTTCCAGATGAGCTAGAATCTTGAAATTTAGCATACCTATAGCTATTAGCCTGAAACCAACGGAAAATTCCAAAAAGTTAAAAGTTGTAACTCCCTAAAAAAGATTCAAAATGGCGGAGCAACTTTAAAGTTGGTGTGGACCTTTCTTTGCAGCTCTCGTGTGGCTAAACGGTAAGACCTATCAAAAAACGGCTCTGGAATTACATTAGTCAACATTCACTTTCAAAGAAGACACAATGGGGTTTGGGGGCGAAGTCCCCCAACGAGCAAAGTAAGTGTGTTATTATAAAACTAGTAGTTTGAGCTATAAAGCAATTTTTTTTAAGTGAGGACTTTTTTTAAATGGTGAAATGATTATTTTTCCTTTTTTCTCAATGTTGCTATAAAAGGGTTTATTATTTAATTTGGGTTCTTTGGTAAATCTATAATTAGTCATGATGTTTCTGCAACAATTTATATTTTGTTTCACAAATCTTGACAAGTTTTAAGGATATGTCTTAATTTTTGGTTAAAGGCTAGATAAAGTCTGTGCGGTGCACCTTACCATTTATTAAATACAGAGAATGAAGTTTCAAATCTTTTTATTTAGTGGAATATTCGATTAAATTACAGTTTTTAGTGTGTTTGGGGCTACGCGCACACATGCACACACACACACACACACACACACACACACACACACACACTTGCGTTTGAAAAACTAGTGGTTTTTAGAGTAATTTGATATTATTGTTAATTATTACAGCCATTCACAATTTCGTTTACGAAAGACGAAAGTTGAGATAGATTGGTGATATACAGAGTGTGCCAGTACTTTTTAGCACCTATCTTACTACCCATTTGGTTAAAGGGTTGTCTACCAATTATGCCTATGGTTTTAGTTATTAGAAAGGCTATTTTATAGGACGTGTATCCACATTTGAGTGGAGAGAGAGAGAGAGAGGAAAACCATCCTCAGTACACCCGACTGAGATTAAAACCTACCCCCCCCACCCCCCCGTCATCATCAGTGCCATTCATTAACAAAGAGATTCGAGCACATTTTTAAGAACAAGAATTGAACCAATAATAAAAACCTACAATTTAAACATATTGACATTTATAACAGAACAGTACGAACGCTTTTTGAATCTTCTCTTTCTGCTTACGAAAAAAAGTCCGCGGGGCTATTTAAAAAAAAAAAGGTTAAGTAGTTTCAGTTTTTTACTACTACTAAACTGTATTTACTTCCAGACTATTTACAAACTAACAAACATCTAATCATAAGTCGTATTTTGTAATGTATTTGTTTTAATCACAGCATTTGACGTCATTCGTATTTTTTATCTTGATTTAATGCCGACGTCACAAATCTTTTAAATTTTAACGTGTTGTCATAGTTTTAATTAATTTGAATCATGTTTGAAATAATCCAATAAGAGTCTGTGGAGGCCATTAAACTACTTTTAATCATCCTTCCACGAAAAAAACAAACATTATTAAGAGTGGGGTGTCAAAGGCGCGTATTATTATTTATTCTTAGATGTTCTGTCTCACGACAGATTAGTAACGGTCGTGGGTTTGTGTCGGGCTATGTGTGGAAGGACGTACACGTTGGCAGACCTTGTAAAGGAGATGTTTATTTTACAAAAGCTACACGTGATGGTTAAAATACAGAGTCCTAAGAACAGCGATTAAGGATTCGCGTCGTCGAGTTGGATTTTAACTGTTCGTTGGCCATAACCGAATACCGCCCTAACTGCGTAACCGATCAACTAGTATTCGTTCTTCAACAACGGTTCATACACAAGTCCGTCTTGTACCCTGATAAGGAAATACAACGCGCCACACGGACGCATCTAACCACGGACCTCGTGGTACAAAACAAACGCGTCACACGACTCTCCAGAGAAGAGAGCCCCCCTCCTTCTAAACGTGTATTTAATGAAAAGTTTTACCCAAGTGTTCGAGGCATGTGCAGACTTAAGGGTTTTGCAATCAACTAATAATGCGGCTGTGACACACACTCATGTTCATAAATCATATCACTGATCCAACTTAAGTCGGCGGATTCTTTAGACACAGTTTATTAATTTTATTACTTACTATATTGTGACACTCAGCTCTTACAGACTCATTCCTTTTGTCAGTGAACGTAGACCACCAATGCGCCCTGTCCTCTGCTGCCCTACCTTTCAGCTTAAACACCATAGGTTTTTGGAACTCATTAAAATTTTAAAATGCATTCAACATTTCCTGATAGCTGTTTCAGTGGCAGCATGGTCTAAGGCGTCACACTCGGATTATATTAGATCGCCGAATACATGGAGATTAGGGTTCAAATCCATAGTATTTTTTCCTAAATAGTTTACCACTCTCCTTCCACAAAAATGAGGGTACACTACATCTTAATCCAACCCTCCTCTTCCTTAGGGCATCAGGGTAATCAGTACATATGCGTACAACCTGAACAGGTATTAAGACAAGGTGCTTAAAAATATACCTGATATTCTCTTCCATCACACCCCACATAATCTCCTCAAAAGGTTAAGAAAAAATTATGTTATAATCCATTATCCTAAAAATACGATCACAAAACTTTGAGGCTCGTCGATAACATTAGGGCACACGTATGGACACAAAACAAGCAAACATAACGGGAATATAGCTACTGCGATATATTACATTTACCAGAAAATTAAAACATTCCGATTTACAGAAAACCATGCCAAGCTATGAAACTATATTTGCTATTTTTAAAATTTTAATTCAATAAAACACATTTCAGATTTTTAGTTTCTATAGTGTACATGTTGTAAGGAAAAATTCCAGCCAGGCGAACTAACACTAAAGTAAAAGTTCTAAGGAAGAAATGTGCTTTTCAGCTTGTTCACCATGAAGGGTGCATTATTCATCCGCTTTCAAATGCGCACTGCCAACAGCGAAAAGGGAGGCCTAAATATAAGGGTAAAGTAGGAATATCTACAAGTACATCCCTTAAAATGATACACAGGAAAATATATATTTTTAAAACTTCAAAAATGCAAATATATACATTAAATTTCTTAAGTTATTAAAGCAATTAAATAATTTGGGCTTTTGTAAGAGAAAAATGTGGACAAGAGAATGTTACCCTATTAAAAAATGTAATGTCATTTCTCTAGGTCTGTTTGGGCTGTACGTATTTGTACTAATTTGGCTAATATGCTAGAGATTAAGCTTGCTGAATTTATAAGAACTGTATCAGAATTTACGTGGAGGGAGAGTGGATAACCATTTTGGAAAAGACACACTCAGAACACCCCACAGAGATTAGAACCCCAACCTCCCTGTTATTGGCAGTCCAGTTTATTGAGAGAGCGACTCCTTTTAGATATTATATCGGATAAGTGGGTTTTTGAATTATTTATTAATCCACACAGTACTTTTCAAACACAAACAATTGGCAACATTTAATATTAGATGCTCTTATGTAACCGGGAAACAAGTGTAGCTCCTTAGGAGCAATGCAACCATCTGCGCGTTACCGTGCGGAGGATTGCAGACCTATTCGCAGGCTACTAAAATGATAAAATAAGGTACTTTCACGAGGAATACCAATTTTCTTCTTATTTAACTGTAAGTTTACGACGATCAGATGCGAAAACTTCCCTTAAGTCTTAGGACAAGAGGTCTAATACGAGGTCTCTGGACGTTTGGTCAGTGGCCATTGTAGGTGGGGGCTGTCACCCTCAAGGTGGGAATGGTCCACTGAGGTAGGCCCTACACTGGATATCATCCCTGAGGGAACTACGTGGCTACTAATGGGAACCAACGTTGTCATCTCGTTTTCGTGTGGTCAATCTCCCCTCAAATAAAGACAAGTTTCGCAACTTTGGTTAATCGAGGTTGCCACCACCTACCAACCTGACAGAGAGAGGAGATTTGGCAACAGTTAACACAGAGAGAGGATATATCTTTTCTCCATGAGACCCTGCAGTTTCTTCAGCGATGATATTGAGTGTAGCAGTTCGCTTCCTTCGTGGATGGTTCGAATTCCCTTACAGGTGTTGAAATAATCACGTGGATAAAACAAAGATTATAATATGACCGCAGAAACTAATGGCACCCTGCACCACCCACCATTCCCTCGCTATTTACTGATGCACAAGTCAATTACTTTCTTTTCTGTGATATATATTATGTGATATCATCCACTCGCTGCGGTGGCTGCATGGCCTAAGGTATCATCTTCGCATTTGACTGGACTTTAGTTAGTGGGGAGATTGGGGGGTTTGAATCCCGGCCGGGTGTATCGAGGGTAGTTTTCCCCTTAAATGTTTTACGTTCTTCCTTGACGCAAATGCGGGGTTTCTCAATTCAACCTTACTCATTCCTAACAAACTAATGTTATTAATATACAAGCCTACAAACTAAATAAGTAATAAAACTACGTTATAAAAAGGGGTTTGGTTAAAAAAAACTAAAACTTATTTCCATGAATTTCCTATAAAAAATGTACTGTTTTGTCTCTTAACTCTTTGCCAAGTATAAAGATCAAGATTTAAAATAAAAATAAAATTTTGGGAGTATTCGAAGCGAAATTACTTTAATTAAACTCATAAGTAATTATGTCTAATGAAAGCTAGGCATGCCTCCCTCTTAAAACAAGTGAATGTCTCACGTTGCTTTTAGCACGGAGGTGGTTTCGTCAAAAGCACTTAGTCAAATTAAATATAACATTGTTGTTCATAAAAGTACTCATATTTATTGTTTCACTTTAAGCACTTTATAATCTAAACGTTTCCTAAGAACTCTATAAATATTTCTAAAATAATTAATAAAAGCAACCTATTAACATAATTAGTAATCATATAAACAACTTTTAAATTTACCCAAGTATTAAGTTATTTTACTTAAATATACCAACAAAATGCTTACGAAGACATTTATCAGATAAATGATTCTGACTATTTATCAAAGAGGCGGAATTTTTGAGTCAAGATAAACCTCTTGGGGCTAGGATTTTAATTAATTCTATAGCAAAATAATAAAATAGAGTGCGCCAATTGGACATTAGAAAACGTACAGTCATACGCCCAAAACATAAGGGAAAGGGAGAAGAATGTATGAGCAACCATTCGAGAAACGAAGAGTCATAACGACGTTGCCTACCTATTACGTCACGGTAAATCTTACGTTGTCACACTTTAAAACCCAAGTTTATTTCTAACGTAGCCTTTAAATAGTCTAAAACTAATGATATTTGGGGATTTAACTAAAATGGCGATAAGAAATCTTCCTGCCAGGATGTAGATTAAAAAAAGTTTGTGGAAGCATTTGACTATCCATAAAAGGACACAAGGAAAAGGTGATTTTGATACTCCAGTCAATGCTGTCCAGAAGCAAATAAGAGAGTGTGTATACTCGTCAGCAGAAGAGGAGAAATGAGATTAAAAAAAGGCATTGCAGGGTGAACTGCGAATTTTCTACCCTTTCTATTTCGTACATTGGTGCCAAAAGTTATGGTGCTTAAAGCAGGGGTCTTATTTTTATGTCTAGGGGCCAAAGTTTCGGTCTCTTGTTGGCTCACAACACTGTACCGACAGTATTAGGATAGAATACATATTAAAATACTCGTATCAGCTCATTCTTATGCTAACACTAAGGATTAGGATTCCTCGTGAAATGTGTCCTATTGTTTCATAGCTGAAGGGGGTAAGATTTGTTTGGTCTACTAGCTTGGCGGTTAAAAGTAAATTTATATAAAAACTTAACACTTTTCTTTACAAAAAAGTAAAAATAGTTTATAAAATAACGTAAAATACGCAAATAAAACATATAATCAAACTAATACAATAAATATATATCTATATATATGTGTTATTTTTTCTCTTGAAATAATTTATAAATTTGAGCCAACAGGCGGCCAAAAATGTTACCGCGGGCCTCGGGTTTAAGACCCTTGGTTTAGAGTACCAGTTAAAATGCTACCTGATTGGCCAAATAGCTTCAAAATCACCAAGTAGGACGTTAACTCCAGTGTGCTAATGGGGACAAAAGTTTTTCAGTTTCTGTTAGGCTATTAACAATTTGAGAGGAACGTAAAAGGGGGAGTGGGGCTCCGACATCAACATAAGTGTAACCGAACCGTGACATATAGCTGTCATAATCATCACGGTACTTACAAAAAGTGTTCGAAATAAGTTGGAACAAGCCTGTTTCAACTCCAAACATTATGGAATTTTATTTATTGCATATTAATTGCAGTTTATAAACACAGAATCAGAATAAGCTTTCAAACACTAATTTAACTTGAAAAAAATAAATTAGCATCCACAACCAACGCTCAAACCTGACGTCAATATATTTTCCTAGGCATTAATTTAAGTCCAACCTGGGACCGAACCAGATTCTTTTTAGAAGCTACCAATAACTGCAATATTTATTTACATTTCAATAAACGCTTAATATATATTTCCAAGCAACCCGTCAATTATTCATGTTAAAGTGAGAATCGTTTTACGAAAATTAGCTCTGTCCAATAAACATCAGAATTGAATTTTTATTGTGTCACACATTTTACCTAGTCCGTTTTATTCTTGTGAAACTAGACGTAGCTTAAATTGTTTGGTATTTTTAAAATTAATATTTTGTTTAATTTAGCAAAACTAGCTTTGTTTAATTATCTATTGAAATACCTGCAAAAGTATTCGGAATCACTCGGGTTAACCATACAATAAATTGATTCGTTACCTCGTACAACAATTTTCTATGCTTCGAACTAACTCTTCATTTTATTTTTTAAAACCAAAATTATCTTTTAATTTCGTGATAGTATTGAAACAGTAGTAAGGAATATTACGATGAAGAGTATGACTAAGATTGCCAACATGATATACAAGAGGTCTCATTTGAAAAAAACAAACAAAAGAAACTTTATTCTGAAAACTCAAAACTTTGCCTTACAACAGTCGCAATAAGTCTCTATACGCAAACGTAAAAGCTGTTTACGGAGAGGCGAGGGGTAGACTAAAACCACCTCCAACAAAATATCGAAATGTGAGAAAGACAAACTAGAACTGTCTGAGATTTAAACAGCTAATTGGGACCAAGTAGTGTCTGGAAGATTAGTTAGTAAAAATACACAAACTACCGCAACACTCAACGTAAGCTGTTTATTAAAGACAGTACTAGAAAACCACTTCACAAGGACTCCACCCACTACCCTTCTATCAAAGTTTCTACAAAGCTACGAACGAGGTGAAACAGAGAAACACTTCCAATGAAGTTTTCTCAGAAATACTCGACCCGCACTAGTAGATTTAGATCATTCCAAAGTAAACACAAACCACTAGGTTGCTTTATTTGCCTAGAGAACTAGCTCAAGTAAACAAAATTACAGTATTGTGTAGAGTTGAATGTAGTGTTTCCTTCACGTTTGTTTATCAGCCTGTATAAGAGTTGAATGTAGTGTTTCCCTCATGTTTGTTTATCAGCCTGCATCAGAGTTGAATGTAGTGTTTCCCTCATGTTTATCAGCCTGTTTCAGAGTAGAATGTAGCGATTCCCTCATGAAGTACAAATCTCGTTACCTTGTGCCTCACTTGTTCTCACAGGGTTCACACATTTCTAAAGAGCTTTTTTTTCTTCAAGGGGGCCGCCTAGGCTATCGCGAAGTTGCTGCGCAGATGTTCATCTCTAATGCATTATTTAATTATACGATTCTTTTCTCCAAAATATGGTTCATACCAAAATAAAACAGAAAGATTCAAACAGGGCTCTTTTTTTCATTACCAACCCATATTTTGAATTTTCTTAATAGAGACAAATGTGAAAATGTCAAATTAGCTTATTTTCAGTGAATTTTCGTACATATGAGCGTAGCTATGAGACTAGTCTTGATGAAAAGGGGCTCTAGATTTAGCCTACCTCTAATAAATATAGTAATTTTTTGATAAACTCACAAGAGAGAATGTTAGTAACTAGCTGCGAGCTCTCCTCTTTTCCTTGATATAAGTTTAGTAGTTTTCTCTGCCCTATTTTATGATAAAGTGTGGTTGAAGGATGAAAGGGAGTTAAAGCTTAGAAAGACTAAATAAGTTGGTCCAGAAAACCCAAACCATTTTATTTAAAGCCGTGTGGCCTTTAAGCAATTGCTATCTTCTCGCTAAGCGAGGCGGCCGCCAGGCGCTAAATTATAATATAGTCAAGCAGAACTTGCTAAACGCCAAATAGCAAGTGGGTTTATAACGTTCCTGGCTAGAGCTGTCCAGTAGGAGAACCAACATGGGAGGAGGAAAATACAAACTACCATACATCCGTAACACATTAACGTAATTAATACATTACCGTATAAACGAATGGGCAGTGAGAAGAGTGCTAAAAAATATAATGATAAAGTAAATTCTATCATTGTTGACTGCAACATAATATGTAATAAAAGATCATTCTAAGGCTGTATGCACACTGCACTGAGCATTATGTGTAAACACACGATAGAACAAATGTGTATGAGGGTAGCTTTTAGTCATGAAACTATGGAACAAAACAAGATAAAACACTTTCTTCTCTCATACTTTCTGTATCCGTCAATATGTGAAGAAGTACCCTTGTTGTTGTGGGAGTGGTTGGAGACACTTCATGAAGAAGTACCCTTGTTGTTGTGGGAGTGGTTGGAGATACTTCATGAAGAAGTAGCTTTGTTGTTGTGGGAGTGGTTGTAGACACTTCATGAAGAAGTAGCTTTGTTATTGTGGGAGTGGTTGGTGACACTTCATGAAGAAGTAGCTTTATTGTTGTGGGAGTGTTTGGAGACACTTCATGAAGAAGTAGCTTTGTTGTTGTGGGAGTGGTTGGTGACACTTCATGAAGAAGTAGCTTTGTTGTTGTGGGAGTGGTTGTAGACACTTCATGAAGAAGTAGCTTTGTTATTGTGGGAGTGGTTGGTGACACTTCGTGAAGAAGAGGAACGCGAGAGAAGTATCTGCGTTCACCAAACAACTAAAAATAAAAAGGACAAACGAAAGTAAGATAGTCCTTTAAGATTAATATGCAGCAAGTAGGCCCACATCGTTTCTCTGACATATTGTTGCTAGACAGCAAAAAAACTAGCTCAACTAGCTTCGACAACCAGCTAACCTTAGATTGAACTAACAGACTTCCCTCTACAAACCAAATGGTGGTGTATGCGCAATGAAAAATGTTCCATGATACATGGGCGCGAAAAAAGAGGGCTGATTGGGTAAACGTGTGTTACTGTTTTGTTCGATCATGTTCCATTCAATGTACACCCGCTCAATTCGATAACACAAAAACGCGTCGTTTCTTCATGTGTGGTACACACATGAATGTTCGATGCAGTGTGTAGATAGCCGCAAGAAAATATTAATATAGATGGAAACACTTTTTTTTAATCTATTCACAAAAGTACCTACTAACATTTAGTTTTAAAAAAAATTTACAAACCAAGACTATTTAATTTAAAAATAAAAATCTTCTCTAAGGTATAGAAGAAATTAATTGTTTACACCTAGTATTTAAAAAGAAGCTGCTCTTCTGCTAATGTCCTAAGAAAGATGCTGTATCAACATCTTTCATTTTCTTTGGTACTGAGAGCTTCTTCCTTTCCTGATATGTTACCATTTCACACCTTCCTCTTTTTCCTCTATCCTCCCCTCCCTGTTCCTCTTCATTGAACAATCCCTACGTAGTGTGTGGCCCAACCAAGACGTTTATCTCCTCGTTATCATCCTTATCAGACTCCTTTCCTCTCCTATCCTCCTCAACACTTCATTTCTCACTCTGTCCAACCATTTTCCCTTCTCCACAACCACATTTCAAAAACCTAAAAAGAAGCTCACCATAAATAATGTTTTTTTAAAATACATCCAAACAAATAGCTTTCTATATTTTTATTTAGAAGAAACATAATTTGCTACCTCATAAAAAAAAGATAGAATAAACGAAACGCATCACATTACCAGCTATGAGCTTCCACTGTTTTCCAAACCGGATGTAGTATTAAAATTATCAAGAGGAGTATTCTACTAGACTAATAATGCCAAAAGCACTTCGGGGATGCTGAATAGATTTGTTAACTAACATCAAAAACACACATTCACGATTATGAAAAATAAAAAAAACACACACATCTGTATAATTATCCTAGATTTTAATTAACAAGAATATATATAATGGAACAAGCACACACATTAAAAAAGTAATTAGCTTAATTTCAAATTCCCATACACACACATATAACAGAAACAATAATGAATTAAAACGTTATTTTTTAAGATAACAAATTGCACTGAGTATCAATTGTTTAGTAAATAAAATAAAGCATATGAACGTAGAGAGCGTTAACAGATTAACATATTTTTTTTTTGCTAAAGCCTTTTAATTTACGTTATATGACAAAATGGCAGAACACCAACACATTTATTTATAATTATTACCAAATATATTAAATTATGTGCAGATATTTAGTTAAACTTTCGAATAATTTGTGCAAATAAACGTTCACTCCATTTACCCCGAAAGGCAGCAGTCTTTCTTTGTCTGACTACACCATGGCGAAGCTTATAATATACGGCCGTAGTGCAACCCATCAAGTTAAGACTGGTACCGTTCATTTTATTGGAGGTGGTCAAATAAGACCAAATAGCAAACACCTAACTACCACATTTTTGAAAATGTTTTAAATACAGAGTATAAATTAGGAGTGGGAAAACTATTTTCAGAATGCCATTAAAATTAATTGAACATGATGAGAGCAGTGCTTAAAACTTCCACAAATCATCGCAACAAAATATGTCCACTTGTTTCTTGGTGTCGTTTTAGACCACGAACTTTGAATCCACATAATTCCAGGCATACCACAATTTAGTCTACTCCTGATACATTACATAAACCGAGTGGGGAGGGGAAGGGGAATCGAAAGCATTAAACCTTTTTTAATTCAACTTCTAGTTTTATAAGTTAATAATTCGTTGAAGCGTTTAAAATAAATAATGATATCCAAAGCACCACTGGTTCAGAGGGAGGTAAATGGCCCGCGCTCTTTAGAGATCCACACAAACATTCAAATAAACAAACATACAAGAAAACAAAATACAGCTTCAAAAAAATCTGAGGTACATTTTCGTTAAAATTGTCTTTTTTCCATAAAGGGATTTAATCCCCTTTCAACTGTTATGAATGTAAATATGTAGGCCTAACAAGTATACAAGTAATTCTAGTACACTAATGTTTATTTTCTCTCGATACCTAAGAGAGAAAGTATTGTGATCGTCAAAATAAATCAAACTCTATAACTTAATAAATGTTGAAGTTTCATGACCCCCTGAAACAAAAAAAGTTGTTTTCGCAATGCCGTCTGTTTGTCGTTCTGTCTAACAAACTATAGTCGAAACAATTTTACTGGTTGGGCTAACAGTTAGCATCTGGGGTTTTCATGAGGTCCTCCCGAGGGTTTTTTGGAATTAGACAACTAGCCCCAAATTTTAGGGTAGTTTACACAGGGGAAAATGAGAATAAAATCTATTTTCGCTCTAACGTATTAAATAAATTTTATATCTATACATTGTTTATCATAATAAGCTCCACCGTGGTTCGGATTCCACGTTAAACTGTAGGTCCTTCATTTAATCTCACAATTACCCTACCTTTACACATTAGCGTAAGTGCGTATAATCCGAACGGGTAGTAAGACGCTGGTTATAATAATAATAATAATAATAATAATAATCATAATGAGTTTCTCATCTAATGCCGCTATAATGACATATTTAACAACTGTCGATATTAACATGTGAGTAAAACTAAGCTCATGGGCTTGTATAGAAGCTATTTTTAGTTTGGCCAAAAACATTTAAAAAACACGAGTTTTTCTCACGTCCCCTGCGTCCTCACCTTAAATAGTTCAGAACTTCTAAACGACTGCACACCTCGTCTCTGTGCTCTACCATTTAGCACCCTTAACATCAGAGTTATTAAAGACTTAAAAGGGGTGGAGGCAAAGAGGGGAAATAAAAATTGTTCTCACATCAGCGTGAAGAGAGGATGTGAAAAATCGCAGTGATAAATTCAATTTAAAAAAAACAAACACCACTTGACGTGGTCAAGCTCCCTCGTTAGAGGCAATCAAATATATTTGCGAACCTGACACCTTATACCACGTGACAACCTGTGCGGATCTTTTCAATTGTTAATTTGAGTGTGTGGGTGGGAGAGAGGGAGTTTTCCACTCCGTAGTGCCTGGTTGTCATAGCAACACGATGTTGGTTAGTAGGTCAGACTGTAGTCCAGTGATCAAAGAGTTCCTGACTACAGATCTAAAGGTCCAGGGTTTGATCCCCGCTGCTTACAGATCTCTCTGTTCAGTAGTAGGTTTGGGGTGGGTTCAAACTCAACCTTGTGAGTACAAAATTAGGAGCTACTTAGATGAAAAAGTAGCGACTACGGTTTAAAAAAACAAATTAATGGCCGAAGGGTTCATTGTGCCGGCCTCGTACACTCTTTAACCACATAAGTTGACACTTATCTTTACCAACATATGCCGGCAGCTCAATCGGATTGGATCGACCGAGGTCAGACGCTTGGGAATGTGTCAAGGACAATGGGAGAGAAATTAAAAAGTTTAGTCTCGCTTCAGTTTTATCTTCGGAATACGTGGACTAGAACGTAAAGCTCCTCTAGTATGGTTTGACTGACGAGAAAGTAGGGCTTTTGAATCCGCCTTTGGGTGCAACATTTTTTCTAGGTGTTTTCCCACTCTCCATTCCTACCGCGAACGCGGGTAAATTCTCTCCTAAATTTAACATCCTAAACCTTAGCCCATCAGTGTCGTTAAATGTGGATGGAATGGAAAGTTAGTAAGGCGCAGGACAATTTTTCTTTAAATTAAGGCTTGCAAAGATAAATTAATGCTCATCGTATATTTCTAACGCTTCCTTATGACAAATTTTCAAAACTTTATAATTTCATCTTATACTATTTTATTAATAAATGCGCCAAAACAATCAAGGAAACTAAGTAACTTTAATCGCCTAATTTAACCACACATACAAAGCAATTTGGAGGCATATTTCAAAGTCCCCTTTTTAAAATAAAGTAGAATACAACAGAAGCATCTTAAATGACCACTATTTACTCTTCTCATGCATATTTTTGGTGAATCTACCCTTTTGTAATGGGGTAGCAGTACGGGGGGGGAGTTAAAAACCTTTACATTCAATGAAAACAACATCAAAAAGAACTCTAGCCAACCGCACAGGTTAAATATTCCCACATATTTATTTTCTTCTCGACTGTGTGTTTATCGAAAAGTTTCTCTTTTCATCCTTCCCCTCCTACCAATTTTTTTTTTCAATGCAAAGAGCAGCTTAAAAGACCTTCATATTGACAAATCGAACAACTGCCACGTCAGTTGTTTTGGAATAGAAACGGACGGAAAAAATGGAAAAAAATGGATTGCCATGGTGGAAGGCAATTCTCACGATTTTTTAAATAAAAATTTTTACTTTCCTGGTAAAATGTGTTTTATATATAAATTTATTTAAATACCACGGAGTAAAATATTCAATCAGTGTGTTTTTTATAATTTCGTTAAAAAAAATAAACGGTACGGTTCATCACACATACTCTATCTTAAAACGGAAAATTTACTAAAAACTCGTAAAATTTGTGAAACAAAACAAAATAAATTGTTGCAGAAATACTCCATCAAAGATAAATGAAATAATATACACCGTTACAAGACCAGAGACATCAGTGCTTCAAAGGGTTTTAAATATATATATTTACTTATAGCTCAGAAAAATTAACTATATAAAAATATATATACCAGATTAGAATACGTTTATTTTCAACAGTAACACAACTTTACAAAGAGAAGTTATTTCATATCTGAAATAGTTGCAGAGAAATAGTTAAAAAGTGGAAAATTATACTTTCCTAAGTACCTCCAAAGTTATTTTCAAGGTAATGAGAAGTTCCATTTTGTTTGTAATGTTAAACTATGCCTTAATATAAAATTTAATTAATCGCTTGAGAAGATGTAGAAAAAATATGTTTTTATACCAAACTACCCTTAATTTTAGGGTTTGATATTTAATTCCAGATGCTCCTCGGGGGAACCTTATGTAAACCATACCATGTTTTGTTTTATCACGAGCAGTAAAATAGTTTCAGCTTTGGTCCAAGATGTAGATAGACAAACTGAATCGCGCAAAAACACTTTTTCCAAGGGGTCTTGAAACGTCGAGTTCGAGACAATCTCCCCGTCATCGGTAATCTATTCTAATGTGAGTATGGTGCCTTGGACAATTTGATCACTGAATAGGGTAATTTATATAATAAACAAACATTAAAATAACTCTGTAAAATTAGCTTTTTTTTAATGCGGTTAAAACAACGATGTTTGGGCTTGAGCCTGAGACTAATAGGATTAACACTATCGTTTTGACACCATAGGGTTGAAATAAACACGACCTACCGAGTCCCAACAAACACACAATCTTAAAAAAAACTGGTTTTTCTTCCACTACTACCATTACTAGACTACATACAACTGGACCAAAGGGAAAAAAAACATTTCTGTTACTTTTGAGATTTTTTCAAGTTGGAACCATGCTTTTAGTACCATCTTTTCACACCAGAGACTCAAACTCTGGATCCAACTGGCCTGTAGCCGACTGCCCAACGACATGACTGGACGTGTCATTTTCAAAACAATTGTTGTGCGACATTTGACATTTTTTTTGTTTGTTTTTAGTATGGCCATAGCTTTTATGAAGAATTTACACGAAAAAAGTTTATTAAAAGTAATGAAACAAGACTTTACTATTAATCTTGGTGAAGCGGTCCAAATATTTCCTTATTTATACAATCTATTAAAATACTTTGCCGTCATTTTTTTCCTTATTTTCCGTTGTTTTTGGCATACCATTACTTAACTAAAACATCCGTCATCTGAACATCTTTTGTTTAAACCGATTTAAAACATGTTGCTTTGGTAGGCGAGGAAGGGACCGATTAAAACCAAACACTTTAGATATACATCTCGAACAAATTTGCTATAGCAACTTTAAAAAAATACCCGCTTCGGTGGCCGCGTAGTCTAACGCGCTACTCCCGTGTTAGACTAGACTACCAAAGGTGGGGGGAGAGGGGTTTGATCCCAGTTGGGTGCACTGAGGGTGTTTTTTCCCCCTAAATTGTTTCACATTATCCTTCCACATAAATGCAGATGCACTTCCTCTCAATTAAACCTTAATAATCCCCAAGTTATTAGTACATAGGGGTATAGCCCGAACGGGTAGTAAGACGTGGTGCTAAAAAAAACTTAAAAAATTAATTTACATTTTCAAATATCAGTCATCGATAAACTACACTTGGTTTGAGGGTTAGGGCCAAAAAATCCAAAAAAGTCAAGGTATAACGTTCAGGATATATAAATACCAAGTTCGAACAACGCCATCAAATAGTTTCATATCTATGGCCAGGGACAGACAAAACAAAATTTTAGAATTTACTCTTTTGGGTTTTGGGGCACATAGATATAATATTCATAACTTTTAGGCTGAACGTTTTCCTTACTACAACATTTTCTCTTTCGACGAGAACGTTAAGAGTTTATATATGACCATAGGAGCATCAAAATATCAGGTTGGCGAACAAAATCTATCAAACCTTTTTGACAGTAGTCCCGGGTATAGACAAACATGCGGACATGAACTATAAAATACACTTTTTGATTTTGTTTGGCGGCACATTAAACCTCAACATACCTAATAATCTAGAGGCATAAAATTTTCACGATTACAATACTTTCTCTAAATAAGAAAGTAGAAACGACTCAAGCAAATATCAGTATACGTGTATGTATATATATATATATATATATATATATATATATATATATATATATATAT
>CABFVZ010000119.1:274095-287082 GCA_902151445.1 Timema monikensis
AACGAGTAGTAGACACGTTGCTAAAAAAAAAAAAAAATAGACAGGGAATTGAAATGAACCAACCTTGCAAAAGTAAAATGTAATCGTCAAATTATATTAGTTGTTTGATGAAGAACTTTTATCTTAAAGACAAATTTATTTATCAAATGTGGGGCTACTTGAGTTAAAAAGTAGCGACCCCGGTCTATAGAAAACAGAGATTAAAGGCCAGAGGGTTGGTTCATTGCTCTGACCACACATCTCCTATCAACAGAAGTTGGCACCATCTTCGCTAAAAGTTGGTGTTGCTCGGTCGGTTGGTCGGTGTGGCTCGATTTTGAGCTGACACTATGGAGTTTTTTTGTACTAAGACTAGATTAAGTTAGCTGATAGCTGACTGTCACAGGTAAGCAACGGGGCCGAATAAATGTTGGCCCAACTCCAGAACAAAAAGTCACTCAGTTTACCCTGTAGGGTAAAAAACTTACCTCCCATCGTTCAACTATGGCGCTTCTTATAAGATGGGGCCATAGTTCAACACGTCAAGGTTAGAATAGTACCTCTAGAGTGAAGGAGTGCGCACAGAAGAGTTACGGTCACAGTCGTTACGGACCCAATTTACAGAAGCGCAAGAGAAACTCCTTTACACTTTCAAGTTTAATCATACTCTCGCCAGGAAATTGTTAGGATATGACTTAGGGAAGCGGAGGTCCTGCTTTAACTCGACCATTTCACCAGTTTGTTTTGTAATAACTGCCAAATAAATGTATATAATTTTACGAAATTTGTCAAGGATAGTCTTTTAAACCTAGGCCAAGATAATTATGGGTTTTTAAAATTTAAAATTTTAGGGTATGAATACAGATAAGATAAATGTTGATTTTTTTCTTAAATTTTTTTCGTCTCCACTTCCACGCAAATTTGGAAACACTTTTATATCTTACCTGAATTATCTCTTTTAGAGAAGGTCAATAAAAATGCGTATAGGTTGGGTGTGTTGCGAGACGTGTGAGAGAGGAGGAGGAGGGGGGGGGGGGNGGGGGGGGGGGGGGGGGGAGCAAGAAATGTTTACAGCTGTAATATAGTAATGTAAACCTATTAAACCAAGGCAAGTTGTCCCGTATTAGAATGGAACGAGGAGGGGATTATCCTGTATTGCGGTGTTGTTTTAACGGCAAGACATACCTTCACTTGGCTGACTCAATCGACGGTCTGTGTTTCCTCAGGAGCAGTCATAGACGGATGAAAACATAGACCTTTGCAGCACTAGGCGATGGGAAAGGTTGGCATTGAGAGCCAATGAGAATCGCTACCGGTGTTGCTATTAGCCCGATAGCACGTCGCTTAGTTAGGAAACACTTGGAACCAAACGTATTTCAACCTCGTCTCAACCCGCGGATAACACCTAGCTTAGGTAGGAAATACTGTTCGAACCGGACGTTGCATAGTGCTATGGTTTTCTGTATTAGACTACAGAAAATTGACAGTTACTTCCAGCCGATGTTTGCAACTAATAATAACCTTCTGCTAGATGTCACCTACTCTACTATTGTAGACAGGGTGTACGTTGTTTGGCCTGCATTCAAAGTATGTCCCAACCAAATTTCCTTAAAATAAGTCCACGAATTTGACAGTAATCAAGAAACAAACGTCTGGATCAAATGGTAAAGTTGAAACTGGACCTCACTACGCTCGGTTTACAAAAGTCTACTTATTCAATTTTGCCTCCGTTTCTCCGATCGTCACGTTTATGTTGGTCTACCGCTACGACTAGGAGAGCTGCCGGCGATACTTAACCACTACAATTACCTACTCCGCAGACAGAAGGTCTGGCTGACGAAAGTGGCACATTCATCGCATCACACAGGAACGTGTGTTCTCACGAAGACTGATGTAACAGAGACCGCCACTTGCAGTTTGAACACCTTCCAGGAGGGTCTTTAGGGCCTTCTCTCACTGGGACACTGGTTACTGACCCGACAGTGACAGGTCACAGTGTCCGAGCTCCGTCACATGTGACTGACCCGACAGTGATTGGTCATTGTGTCTTGAAGAAATACAGTAGAGCATCAAAGATTCGGACTAATTGGGGATCGACCCAGTCCGGATTAAAAAAACAACAACAGTACCTATACCAAAAATGTAAAATAAATATACCCACGAAAACTCAAGTGTTAAGGTAGAAACATTTATGCTTTATTTAAACAACGAACTAACGTAATTTTTTTTGGTTGCTATCACAAATTATGAAGGAATATTTAATAAGGCTTAAGTCCAACAACGAAAAAAAAACCTCAATTTATTTTTTTGAAAAAGGGTTGAGGTGTAGTTTATGGCAGCAATATATTTGATATTAATACTACTGTGGTTATTTTTATAAAAGATAATCTTTTTCTTGGCAATCCGGATTATCGACGACCGAATTATCGAAGCTCTAGTGTATATAGTTTAAATAAGAACGTTTACACCTTGACACCGGTGGCCAACAGTGGGGCTAGTTCTTAAAACTTGCGAAAAGCAGTAGGTTGTCGATTCGATTTTTAACACACGGCTTTTTCTTTTCCAACTATTAAGTTTATATATTACTATCACCAAGGATTTATTGTTGACGTAGAATGCAACTTCAATTTGACTGATGTGTTTAAGATCACTCACCAGCACAAAGGATCTATTGGTGACTTAGAAAGTTTATTTCCAATGCGTCTTGCTAACTGTTCAGGTTATACATATACTAATTATTCTAATAAAGTTGGGATGATGAAGGAAGGATTGTAGAGGTAATTTAGTCACATTTTCGGGGAAGGAGAGTGGGAAACCACTTAGTAAAACTCACCCTCAGTGGACCCAACTGGGATTCGAACCTCAATATCCACGTCATCAGCAGGCCAGTCAATACGAGAGTGAAACCTTAGACTATTCGGCTTCTGAAGCAGTATAAATAGAGAAGGGGACAGCGAAACTAGAAGAAAACCTTTAATTTCCAATTTATAATTTACTACTTTCATACTATGATAGCCCTTAAATTAACAATTGTATGATACATGTATAGCGTATATACTGACATTTTATTCCTACAATTCCCCTCCCTCCAAAGCAGTAAGGATCTTGATAGGCCAGTCTGGCAGCAAGAGAGTCAAGGCCAGACATTGTCTAACTTGCCACAATAAATAATTAACTTTATAATATTTACTTTTTTATCAGTGTCTTTGTATTCAAATGTTAAAGTAATATACTAGTTGAATAATTAAACGTTTAGGTACGTATTGCACTTTCTTTTCAATCATGCCATACCTTTTTTTCAGAGTTAACTAAACAAAGGGAAGTTTGAAAGGATTGCAATAAAAAAAATGTAGGCATTGGGAAGACTGCTCATTAGGAGCTCTGGAAAATTATTACCATCTCTCCTTTAATAAATGTTTTGATCAATATATAGGAAATAATGCACGGCTGCTGCTTCCATTACATTTTAATCGGGTTTATTTTAATTAAGATATTATAAGAGAATGCATCAAATATATGGTTTTGTGTGGATTTGCCCCCCAGCCACATTATTTGTTACGATTATTTTCAAAAACTAGTCTTTACCAAATGTTTCACTATGGTATTGGAAGCTATCACAAAATAAAGTGAACTTGTTAGGTAAATATAGAAAATTATATTGGAAGAGTTTGAGGTTTTGATTATTATTTGGTCTAGATTTAAATTTCATTAGATGGTTAAAAAAAATTAAAGCCCTAAATTACTAAACTAGTATTATTGTTAAAATAGTTTAAAAAAAAATAAAAAGTTTATTCCATTTATTCTGAAAGGGAGCAAGCCTACCTTGGTGTAACTTATAAGATATGACCATAGTGTAATTCATCAAGGTAAGAATGCTACCTGTAAGGGTAAACTAAGTGAACATACACTCATTCTTAAAATATCATCTACCCTCATTTTAACCAATCATTCATCGCACAGATCCAAACCATGCCAAGCAAAAAAGTTTGCGAAATCATTTAAATAATTGACAAGTAAAACCGTCAAACTCAGTCTCTGAAGGATTTATTTCCAGTCTGACCAGCGAACGTAATAATGAGGAAGTTGCCCCGGGCTACCAGAAGTTAGACAACAAGTCTGGCCTTGACTCTCTTGCTGACAGACTGGGCTATCAAGATCATGACTGCCTTGGAGGGAGGGGAATTGTAGGAATAGACCGTCAGTATATACGCTATACATGAATCAAACTAATGTTAATTTGTTAAGGGTTATCAGTGTATGAAAGTAGTAAATTATAAATTGGAAATTAAATGTTTTCTTCTAGTTTCGCTGTCTCCTCTTCCTCCCTTGACATTTGACAAATACTGAGATAGTAATCTTATTAGTAATGTAACTATTACATTAAATTATATATAAAAGGTTAAAATGTATATATTCTATTTATATTGCTTCAGAAGCCGAATGGTATCGTATTGACTGGTCTGCTGATGACGTGGATATTGGGGTTTACTAGGTGGTTTCCCACTCTCCTTCCATTCAAATGTGGCTAGATTACCTCTACAACCCTTCCTTAATCATCCCAACTTCATTAGAATAATTAGTATATGTGTAACCTGAACAGTTAGCAAGACGCATTGGAAATAAAAATTTTCTACGTCACCAATAGATCCTTTGTACTGGTGAGTGATCTTAAAACACATCAAAGTCAATTTGAAGTTGATGCAAGCTCAAGTTTTCACAAACTTTAATTGATAGATGTATTAATAAAGATTTTTTAAAACCAGGGACAAACCGTTATCCAATCTGATTGGAACAGGATAAAAGTGAATTTTAAGGAACTGCAACAGTTCGTTTGAAAACGGATCAATGGTTAAATTCACGTCTGACCATCTTAAATATAGCTATAGTGGAATCAATGCAGAAAGTTTGATTTAGCAATTTCAAAAATATGTTTTTACAATCAAAATTACAAATAAATATTGTTTTATCTGCATTGACACTGTCAAAAGTGACAGCTGCAGAGCAAAAGCCCAAAACATTAATACATGAGATTACCTAAAAGATTTATAATTTTCTGTATTTTTTCTCCCCCTTTAGAAATGCTGATAGATTATAAATGTAAATTATCTAAAGTATCTGATAGTATCAATACGTCAGTGAAGCATTTGTTTTTTAAAAATGGTGATTCAATACGAAACAAACCAATAATTAATCGGTTCAACAGAGCAGTTAGCGATCTGGAAAATCTAATTATACAGGTCAGAAAATTTCCCGAAAACAATGAGGTTCCTGATATTTTGATATTATAAAGCTTATTAATGGCCCTATATTTAATTAAAGCCTTCATGTACAACCTGTTTACCCTGTAAAGTACCAGTATTTCCTTGATAGATTACACTATGGTCCTATCCTATAAGCTACGCCATAGCTGAAACGTTAAGGGTAAACGTGCTATCGTTCAGGATAGATGACATTTCAGAGCCAAGGCAGGAACTGCACTTCTCACTTTGCTAAGCGTATGAATAGGTTAAGCCATCCAAAAAAAACATCAATGTCATTTGTAACTAATAAGGTCCACGGTAATGCATGTGGTATCTTATTATTGATTAAGAGGTGCGAGGTCCTGCCGTGACGAGAACGTTTAGTATTTCGTCTGTCCGGTGTATGGGAGGTTTGTTACAAGATAACTGCCAAGTCCATGGACAAATTTAAAATATATTTATCAGGAATATTTTTTAACCTACACCGAACGATAAATCTATTTAGTTTATGGTTAGTTATCCGTTTCAAGATGGCAAACGCTCAAAAAGTGTTTTGTCTAATAGTTCATCCCAAGTGATTTGAATTTAAAATTCTAAGCAATTGATAAAGTATCTAAGGTGTATTAAAAATTGTCATAATAGGATGATTTCTTAAACCTGGTAAGAACCGGTTATTCTATATTAATATCTTGCACTCCTGACTTTAGTAATCATTTGTTTTCCGTCTAATGAAGTAACCAAGAAAAAATATAAACTTCAAATTAAGGGAGAAATTTCAATCCAAAGAGAAATCTTAAAATCGTAGTAATGATAAGATCATGACCCAATAATTCTCAAGGTAGGGTTGAGGGGGGCATGAGAAAAGCCAAGTGCTTTTGCTGTGTTATAGCAAAACATATTTTTGTACAAAATAAATAAAATATTTCTACGGTAGAAACAGTTATTTTCTTCACGAGGTGATATTAACACTTGCCTAATATCTTTCATGAGCATAACGGCATTAGATGACAAACTTATTAAAAGAGCATAAAGAGTTGTCATTAAATTCCAGAACATCTTTGACAGATATTCAAAAACTGTTGATATCATCATGGAAGAAAAGTTTAAATTAGATTTCTACTGGAAAGAAATGTTATTTTGACCAAAAATATGTTTTGCTATAAAATTGAAAAAACACCTTACTTTTCTCGTGTACACTACACTATCACCATGACATGTACGTTGCCTTAAATCAATCTCATTAGCTCTTTATAGATATAAAAAAAAACACTACCTACTCTCAGGTGTTCATACATCAATTGATGTTATATGAGGCTTTCACTTTTGATATGTTTTATCAATACTTCAAAATAACATTAAAATGTTATCAATTTTAACTAAAAATAAAATATGTTTGTATTTTATTAAACCAGCTCATGAAAATTGGAGTGTAATAGCTATGTGGTAGGGTAAAGGGGAGAGTATGGAAAGTGAAGCTCACACTATTTTAGTCTGAAAATTTAAATGGAACGTCAGTTGCACATTCAGATTCTAAACATAATCTAGATTCCACAAATACTTGATGTGGCAGCCCCCCTCGCCCTCAATTCCGGCGTGGCTTCAATGTTCTGCGGGACTGCATCGCATAGCTCTATTATACTNGAAGAGGGCGTCTTGGCTTTATTAACATTCTGAAAACTTAATGCGACAAGAGTCGGTTGAACAGACGGTGCAGTGAGGTCTTGACTCTGGAGACCAGTGTTCGATCCCACACTGGGTCCTACCTTACAATCTCGTATACTCTAACCAGTGTTTTTCAAAGTATGGTCCACGGTTGCCTCTCAGGTGATCCATGAGGATCTCAGGAATTACACTAAATATACATATTATACTATATTTCCTTGGTAGACACACGTCACATACAAAAGTAAATCTGTATCAAACTCAAGTCAACAAATATGAAATATTATTTATCAAAAATTAACAGGATAATTATATAAATAATAAAATTATTTCTTAGAGAGCCACTACTATTTAGGATATATTTTTTAACATTTAATTCACTCTATTAAACTATCTTTTATAAATAATCCTACAGTGAAATTGCCTAAAAAGATGGGTTTTACAACACAATTTTTAACATTATTCAGGCGACAAAACTTTGTGAAACGCTGCTCTCTACATAACGCAAGAACGCTTACGTCACTGATCACAGCCAAGGGCACGAGGACAAGACGTCAGTCTCATCTATTATCATTTTTCGTCGCATCTTGCTAACCGTTCGGGTTATAAGCTAGCTAACCGTTCAGGTTATAAGCTAATGTGCTAGAGAGTAGTAGGGTTGAATTTAGAGGAAGTGTATCCAAAATTACATGGGGAGAAATGTGAAAATGATTTAGTAAAAAAATGTTCTTGGTACACCCGACCAGGATACGAACCCAAATCTTAAACTCATCGGCAGTTCATTCTATTGTGGACGTGACGTAGCGTTTGAGAACCGAAGTGGGTCAAACTCACCTAGTATGGTTTTCAGTTCATTGGGAGGTCTGAGTTCGAATCCATGAAACAAATAATGTATTAAGTTTATGGAAAAACTTGAGGATTGTTACACTTAAAATTTTTAAATTCTTTAACTTTTCCAAGTTTTCCCTATCTTCAAGGTGTGTAAAAACTCTGAAATATAGAACCCATACAAGTTTAAATAGGGCCTATGTTAGTTTTTAAACTAGACAAACTACGCCGCATTTAGAGAGTCTAGACTTCCCGCGTGACAGATCAAAACTCAAGGGGATTTCTGACAGACGACCTTCCAAGTAGCGTTAAGTTCTTTCCGGTTGGATTGCTTTGACTCACTGGTGAAATATCAGACTTTTGAACTGTAGCCTTGAACGACCATTGGAAAAATAGACAAGTTGCTTCTATATCGCATGGTAGAGTCGTCCGAGGAACTTGGGTCGAGCCTAAAGTGATCCTGTGTTTATATTTATCTTTCAAGTAAAAACCCTCCAAAAGATTGGGCTGACGGGTAGATCAAAGCTCGAATCTCGGTAGGGTGAATTAAGGCGAGGATTCTTCCTAAATGGGTTGTACAGACTTTCTACGTAAATGATGTTGCACTTCTATTAAATTCTACCTTCCTCATCCTTTATTATGCTTAGTCAATTCATAGCTGGTTAACACGAAAGGATAAGTTTGACCAAATTCTACATACACACACACACATAAAGAGAGAANGTGGTAATAGCTCCAAGCGTTGACCAATTCCTCTAGAAGACCATGGTTAGTTTCCAAATTATAAGTACTCCATATAGTTCTAAACCAGGCAATGTAAACGTGATTTGGAGTTCACTACATGTTAGACCCAAGACGAGGATTATTTTTACAACTCTTAACGGAAACTCTTGGCATTCTCTCAAGAGTTGAACATTTACTCAAAAAATAAAAAGATTTAATACTTTTTAGTTTCGCAAATTTTCGTTTATATTTTGACAATTGATGTCAAATTACATAGTTTGTCAACAAAAACAACATTAAGGGTACAAGGGAAATAGGGGAAAAGTCCCATTACACACATCTTCCTGGACAACATCATTAAAACCCCAGCAAATACATTTTTAATAATTTAAATATTATCGAAATCTCTTTTAACCATAAACTTAAGTTCATTAGAAAGGTCTCATTGTCTAATATATAGGAGCACAAACTCAATTTTCAGGTCAAAATAGGGTTTTTTTACTATTCACTTCATATTCGATAAAAAAAAAAATACTGAGGAAACTGTTTGAAAAAATAGTTTTTATTGAACTGTGGTCGAGACGTCTTAGGTTAAGTTGGTTTTATTTCTGTGCCGTTTTAACTGTGTTTTAAACATTATTTCTATCACTCACCAAACTAGACAAGTGCGTTCCATCGCATGATGCCAACATCTTACCTGAAACAAAACAGGAGATTTTTATTAACACACTTCAATCAGAGATTCAATAGCTTATGTTGATTATCATTATTAATTATTATAAAGTACATTATATACATACATGATAACCTTAGTTTTACAGAAATATCGGGATTAGAACCCCAGTCGGGTGTACGGAGGGTAGTTTCTCCAAAATGGTTCTTCACTCGAGCTTCATGAAAATGCGCGTACACTTCCTCTAAATTAAACCCTCTCTCATATCCATCCCATTTGAGTATTTATCATACAAATGGATAGCTCTAACAGGTAGTAAGACGCAGCAATAAAAAAAACCAGTTGTTCACATGATTAAAAATAAACTTTCAATATATGTAAGAATAAAAAATATGGGCTAAGTACTAGATTGCTCGCTTTGAATTTTTTTAAAAGTCAAATCATTTTAAGATAGGCTATTAAACTAAAAACCATTTAAGAGGCACAACAATTAACAATTAAGACGATTAGTAACTTAAATTAACATTTTAATTGAAAAGTAAACATTCACTAGCTAAATAAAAGCAAACTACATAATACAATTTTCTCCTTTTTGAAGATAACACTTCCCCCCCCCCCCTTTTGAAGATAACACACGTGTTTCCCCTTTTTAAGATAATGTAACTCAGGTGAGCTCCACCGGATGTCAGAGAAAGCCTCGGGACGTTGTTCATCACTGTCCTCAGCATAGATCCTTTAATAGTTTCCGCCCCACCCTGTAGTAAAATGTTATCAAAGCTATTTCTTTGAGCACCGGACTATACTTGAAAGTTGAAATACACCTCTATAAGCGCACCTACTACCTACCCCTCTACGTCATCGTACCACCCATAACGACCAATGTCCGAGATGGGGAAAGACGGCCGTGAGCCATCAAGTTGAGTGGTCTCGCCGTGTCGTGCGGGTGGTCAATAAAACACTGTGGAGGACATTAAGGAGGAGGAAGAGGAATGTCAAGGGTCATTAGGTCTCGGGTGTCCATACAGACTCTTACGGGGATATACATCCCCCCCAGTCGCGTACACCTTAGTACAATGAGTTATCGGGTCACCCCTTCCCGTCAGTAAGTCAAGGCACCTTGGGTTCGAGACTAGGTGGGGACTACTACCAGTGTGTTAATGTTGGGGGGAGGGGAGATGACTCGAAATGATTATTATTATTATTATTATTAGCACCGCGTCTTACTACTCGTTCGGGTTATACGCACTTACGCTAATGTGTAATGGTAGGTTTATTGTGAGATGAAATGGAGGACCTACAGTTTAACGTGGGATCCGAACCACGGTGGAGGCCTGGCATTCCCCACATAACGCGAAATAAGGTCAGTATATTTGCGATTTTTACTACAAAATTATCTCCAGTTTATACGTTCAGTTTAGTCTTCCAAGCAAAGTATTATCGATAATTCTCAAATATTTTCCATAGGATTGCGAAATTTGATTAGAAGCTTTTTATAAGTATTTTTTTTTAGCACCGCGTCTTACTATCCGTTCGGGTTATACGCTTATGTATTAGTTACACTATTGACTTAGGCATAAGAAAGGTTTAAATAAGAAGAAATGCACCCGTATGAGCGTGGAAGGAGATTGGAAACCTATTTAAGAAAAACTGCCCTCAATGAACCTGACCGGAATCGAACACATATCCCTGTCATCAGCAGCCTAGTCTGTTGCGAGAGTAGCGTGTTACGACCATGCGGCCACCGAAGCTAGTTTGATGATGTTTCTGGTGTTAACACCTTTAAGAGAAATTAATCTTAAGTATAAATGTTGACATTTGGGATATCTATGTCTGGATTACTTGTGTTTCATTTAATAAGTTGAAGTTATTTTACAGAAATAATAATTGCAAATTTGGCAATGTTTGTATCCTCATATCCATTCGAATAAGTGTTTTCAACCTTTAAACTTAGAAAAAACTATCTTAAGAACTGACCCATCTTACACCTCCTCACAGTCACTCCCATCTCACACCTCGCCACATTAATATTATGAACGAACTTAAAACACATACTCCACTAAGGTATTTATGATTGTTATTCATTCTTAATGTATTTAAACTTATTCATGTCATGTGTGTATATTTTTTTAATATTAAATATGAGAAAAATTAATGAAGACATCTTTGACCCACCAAACGTGTTTTATTCAACATACCTGTTAAAAAGTTTCCACGTCGCTTGGTTAGCGAATAACTACATAATAACCGTAATTTCCGAAGTTCTTTGATGCTAGCAAAGCACCACTAAGTTTAAATTTATCTTCGATTTAAGTTTTGTTATAAAATAATCATCCACGGAGCAAATTGAAATATCAAAACTATATCCATAAAAAAGTCATATTTAATTTCAAACTAAATGTACCATATTCAATCATCTTCACATTCTAAAGTATACCTTTATGCTTTCCCCGCTTGAGACTTGACGGTATTCGTGCAACACAAGTCTCCAGGTAGCTGAGAAGAATTTGGAACCTAATATCCTCCTCGGAAGGAACCAAGGACTCCTAAAAGGCTCACACGGAGGTTTGGGTTTGATAGATGCTTATAAAATATAAGATGTGTAACCATCAACATATATTTTGAATATTTTCCTGGATATGTTCCTAATAGACTAATTTAAAAAATATATATTATGAGCTTTATTTATTAAATTAACTATGAGTGGATGAAAAGATTAACTATGCTCCAATTTACTAATTTAATTTAATTCGATCATCAAGTTCAGGATCAAAAGTCAAATAATGTTGGCTGGACATTCCAATTAACGACACAAGAATTATCTGTTTCGCTCTTTATCAAAGTTATTAATTCTTATATACATTTTATTCAACGAAAAAAAAGCGTTAAGGCTCGTCTAAAAACAGTCACGCCATTGTGATTGTTTCTCTTTCTCAAATTGGAGGATTAATTTAAAGGTAAGTTTGTCGCCAAAAATGTATCCATTGCCTTAGCTTGACCCCCCTTGACTTTTATTCAGTTTAAAATGCGACCCGGAAAAGATATCATGAGTGAGTCGCGAAAGGTGAGGTGGAGTCCCCCAATTTGACATGGTCAAGCGTTGACCCCTTAAAAAATGGGAAAGGGGAGGAGGAATTTTATCTCCCACATCAACTGTAGAATCAGGAGAAGACTTGGCTCTTGGTCACAACCCGATCCCCTCCTCCAATCCCTCCTTCCTCATTAGTTGAAAGGGTCCTTCCAAAGCACAGAGACGCTAAAAGGTTGGTTCAAGCAATAAATAAAAATAGTTTAAAATTGTTAATAGTATTACGACGCTCGGCAATCTACAGGTAGAACTAGGAATAAGATGTGTTTGTGACGCACAGGACACAAGCTGTACTTTTCCAACTTTAAGAGAATACCGACACCAAAACGCTTTATTCGCACACGCAGGAGTAAAAAAGTTGACAAACCACTTCAAACAACATGTGTCTAAATCTTTTTTTTTTGACACCTCCTGGTAACTCGATTCACGTCTTAAGAGTTTGGCTTCGTTAAAGAGACAAGACGATGGTGAACTTAAGAACCAAGAACGAACCGTCTCGTGTGTGTGTGTGGCGAGATCCAAAATTGGAGCCCGGAGGAACTTCAACTAGAAGTTAGCTTTGGTAGAAACTTGACTTGAGCGCCTACCCACCCACCTCCTCTCATACCAGTTTCGAAAATTGATTAAAGTTAGATCCAAACCAACCTCTCCTTTCCCTAGTTTTCTATAAGTTATCAGGATCCTTTTGCTGAAGGTTGGTGTAAATTAAATTAGCATTCTAGCAGCTGTTTCTTGTGAACGAGGAGAGAGGGGTTGGAAAGAGCGAGAAATAAACAAGGACCCCCCCCCCCCCAACC
>CABFVZ010000119.1:311764-332062 GCA_902151445.1 Timema monikensis
GCAACGGAAGAAGTTAGGGAAAAGCAGCAAAGCAAAAAAAAAAAAGCGACCAAAGATTTACAGAAAAAAGTAATTAAATCGGGCCCCCCCCCCCCCCCCAACCGCTCCCCGCCGACTATTTGCGGAGGAGGAGGAATTTTACCAAACAAAATTACCCTCAAGCTAATGGGTCTGAGCGTGGTTGCGTGTGCAGCCATTAAAAGTGTGAAGAGGACTCTTAATTAGGCTGATTGTGTCAGAGATAACATTACAGGCTCCAGTTGTAAAACTCTGAAAGAAATCATCCTAACAAAGAAACGAAATAGCCTATTAGAATAACGCGTTCTACCCAAGAGAAGTCCTCACTCTAAAAAATAAAATAAAAGAAGAAAGCATTTCACGACATAATTCTTCATTTTCATTTTAGAGTCAAGCATTCTCATTTGGCCTTATACAGAATTTTTTTCCGTTGCACTGACAAGATAATTCATAAACCTTTTACAAAAGTTATTTCTAACGTTCTTATTTTAACAAATTTTTCTTTTTATATAGTTTATAAAAAAATGAACGATGCACAGCACATACTTCTTTCCTTTTAAACTTCAAATACAAACATTTACTAAAAACGGCAAATATGTGTGAAATGAAACAATATACTTTGTTGCATAAACCCTCAACCAAAGAAATGAAATAATATAAAACGTTACAGAAACATTTAGAAAAGAAGTTTATGTTCTCCAAAGAGAGTAATTATCTTTTTTATATTTCAAAGTATCTCATATATATAGAGGTTTGCTGATAGCTCTAAAATGACTGGTTTTACAAAAATAAGAATATATTATAAGCAAACGAGTTTTATCTTTAGTAGTACTACAACTTTACAATAATAAGTTATTTCGTATCTCAAATAGTTGCGTAGATGTGATCAAAATTGGAAATTTGCACTTCTCTAAAGTTACCTACAAGTCATTTTCATGGGAAATCGAGAAGTAACATTTAGTTTGTAATATTATTAAACAATGCTTAGATACAAAATTTATTAAAACCCATTACAGTGGATTTCGATAAAATAAATTTTATCTATAATTGTACTTAAGTAAACTACCCTTAATTTTATGGTTCGATATTTAATTCCAAAAAATCCCTCGGGGGAGCATTATGAAAGCCCTAGATACCAAGTTCTAGCACGATATGTAAAATGGTTTCGGTTCTAGGCAGACACACAGACAGAAGGCCTCGTGAAAACCACTTTTTGGTTTCAACGGGTCATGAAACGTTGGCATTTATCAAACTCTCGAGTTTGATTTGTGACAATCACAATTCTTCTCTCTTCGAGGGGTCAATAGAAAGTAAAGATTCAAGCAGGAGACATAGTTATATGAATCAAAGGAAATGGGAGACGGCCTAAAATGCATTACATATCCTTGCCCCCTTAGTACAAGATTTAAAACCTCCCCATAGTGGTGTAAAAAAACAAACCTATCGTAGATTAATAATGATTGAGAATGTGCCGTTTCAATTCTTGCAGCTTTGATCAAAAATTTATGTCACAATCAAATAAATAGGATGTGAGAAAATAGATGGTTAGGGTTCTAAACCACAAATTATATATATTTTAAACAACCTCAAATTCCGCTTGTCATTACCAGCAATCCCCTTACACATATTTTGTGGGACTGCAGATGTTGAATTAGAGGGGAATTAAACTAAATTAATTACTAAATTAATTACTAAATTGACCAGTGGTGTCATTTAACTTGTGTTTAAAACAGGATTATATAAACTTAATGTGTAAATATGTGTAGTTTCAGGAAAGGGGTAAAGGGTAAAAGGGGTGTGTGTAAAAAGGGGGAAGGTTATGCTTGGTTTCAAATCAGTGTACTTAGTCAAGTATAATTTTCATTCTATTCAGACACACTATTATTTAAAGCATGAAGTTAAACGTCCCTAAATTTAATAAAATATATCAATACATTTACTAGTTTTTTTTGGTGAGATTCCCTACATTTTTCATTTATCATATAGAAAATAAAAGTCTGTTTTCACGGCTCTCCCAATCTTTCAGGTGTGTGACAACCTTACGAAAATAGTGGCTAATATATAGCTTTATTATTAGCATATTTATTAAACCTAATGCAAAGAAAACTAAACCCTCTGTTCGTTATATAAACACGTATTTTGAATACAATTATTAAAAATAAAAGAAATTTAAGGATGCGCCACCACTTTTGTTTTAGTTGTTTACATCTCTTTTATGTCCGGTTAGAAATTTGCTGTGATTTCTGAAACAAGCAATATCCATTAATCATTATTATAGAGAAAGATATTGTTGGAAATCTTACACGATATTTTCATTGTTATGAACAACATTAACATTTTTCATATAACAATGCCAATATAGTTAAAGGTCCATGGGAATGTTTATTTTTTTTAAACTATGCACTCTTAGTTTCAGAAATAAAAGTATTTTCCCCACAAAAATAAATTGCGCTAAATAATTCAAACGTGGTTGACGCAGCCTTAATACTCAGATTTACAGATTTTAAGAGTGGTTTCATTCTTTCATATGATTTTTAGCACCATTCCTTACTAACTATTTGGGTTCCACGCATGTGCAATAATTATCCTGACGTATTAGCATCAGTAATGTTGGATTTAAATGAAGTGTACCCACATTTGTGTTGAGAGAGCGGAAAACCCTATAAAAAACATCCTTAGGAAACCTAACAGGGATTTGAACCTCCGATCCTCCAATCATCGGTAGTTCAGTATCTTGCGAGGGTAACGCATTAGAGCACGTGACCAGTGAAGTGGGCTTACATAAAATAATAATTTTCGGCATATTTAATTCGTTAAACTAAAAGGGTATGTTGAATCTATCCATGTAAGTAGTGTTCATCAACAACGTAAAATTGAAACACTTCTGAGACCATCACAACCGGAATCAACCAGTCCGCCGCAGAATGAGTTGCTGACACAAATAATGGGTCCGTGTCATTTGTCTCCACAAGTCCTGATGAAGGGCAAGAATTAATATCTCTGCAGTACATCTGCCAACGCCACACATTCCCTGGGCTGACAAATCACTAGCAATTACCCTACCCTACACCTTTTATAGACCCCCCTCCCTTTCCTTTCCCAAGAGCTAACCTAAATAATACACCAGTAGAAATATAGTGACCTCAACAATTGTTGAATATCTGTCAAAGGTGTCCTGGCATTTAATTAATACTTTTTCTGACCATTTAAAAAAGTTTTTCATCTAATACCTTTATGCTCATGACATATCGAACCACTGATCATGACATATCGAACCACTGATGGTATCACCATGTGAAGAAAATTTAACTATGTTTTACTGAATCAATATTTGATTTTGTAAAAAAAAAAAAATTGTTATAAAAACTATAAAAACATTGCCCTCTATCCCCTTTACTCCCACATTCTGCGAAGCCAGTTTAAAATAAAAATCTTCATATCAAAATGGTGTTGAAAGATGTTTGAGTGACAGTGAATAATTTAGTTCTTCCTTAGTTGCCGGCCTTTTTTTTTTTACCTTCTCATTTGGATTAAACAGAACATTTTGTGATCCAAAAAAATTCAATCGCGAGATTTTGATGAAAAATTACTCATTACTTTAATGTGGTGATGCATATTTTTAGTATGTTGTGTCTATTGTTTATGTCTTGTGGTTGAGCCAATTTTTTAAATTTGATGTTTTTTAATTTGTAAAAAAACTCACTGTCGTTTTACATAGCAGGTTTGGCTAATGTTAATGCACTATATTTATAGATATAATTAATTACTTTAGAAAGATTCTTTATTAATACGAACGCACAAATAAAATATTAACTTGAGTTGGCCTACTTAATCTAAAGCAAGATATATTTTATACATGAGAAAGCTTGGAAAATATATTTTAACAGTCTCTCTCTCTATTGCCACAAGGTGTTAAAGCAAGTGAGTTTTAGGAGTTCACTAACGGTGGGTCCCAAGCCATAATATTTTTACTTTCGTGATCATCATTAGGTCACCAATCCACTTTTGCCTATCTTGGACAAAATTTTCACATTTGTACCTTCTTCTGCCAACATCGTTTGCTATCCGATTCATTCCACCTTGAATCTCTCTTTTCCACATCATCTTCTATAATTATCTCCATCAAATTATCACGTCTCGGTATGTCCTACTATGTTAACTGATCTTTGCTTTTTATCTTTCCAAAGTTTCCTTTCTTCTCATTTACTTTTCTTAGCATTTATGTACCCGATACCATCTCAATTCATGATATTTTAAATATTCTTTTGTAGAACCACGTTTCAAACTATATTTTCTTCCAGTTGGTGCAGTTGGTCCACGTTTGACGTTCCTAAAGCGCATTTTCCTTATTCATACACCCCCCACCCCCACATATACACATATATACATATCCAATAATATTATAATGTATTTTGGAGATTTTCCCCCTTGTTAAAGATGTTAAAATTGTAAATCCACGTAGAACGTGACTGAAATTAATCTCTCTCGTCGCGTAAACGCAACCGGCCAAGAGTGACACCCCTGCACATTTATTATGTACCGTAAAGCACGCCATTAAATTCACCAGTTCTGATAAGGCTACATCAGCTGTTGACAAATCCTTCATAGGGAACCTTCTGCAATATGTGTTGTAGAGTGAAGCAATATCTACAGTTTTACTATCTAAACCGATGTTTCTTAGATACATAGAATCATGGCAGGGACACTGCACAACGTTAATATAAATCGCTTAAACCTTAATGTTTTAAAACGATTTGTACAACATTACATTTTTTTAAAATATCATTTAATTTTATCCATTTTCTCTTTGAGTACAACTTCTTCCTACACATTCAGGTTATAAGTTTATGTACTAATTGCGTTTATGGTTTTAGGAGTTAGGAAGGTGACATTTAGAGGAAATGTACCCACACTTGCGTGGGAGAGTGGAAGACCATTTTCTAAAAACACCCTCAGTAACCCCGAACTAAATTCGAGCCTTGTATACTGCAAATTTTTAGGTAATTTTATGCGTCACTTTAATCATTTTTAGGTTATCAAAATCCAGGCTATGGTAATCAGATTATAGGCAAGAGGCCTAGCAGGTTCAGATCTTCGTTTTCTTCTCTCTTTTTTATCTGTACTTTGGAAAGTGTGAGTTCTTAGAGTGTGTCAAGCTAAGACGCAGCTCGCTTTGCAAAATAGCTTCAAACTCCCTCGGTAGGCAATTTCCTTTAATACATATAACTTTTCTTTTATACAAACAATTTAACTTCAGTTAATGTGTGTTTTACTAAGTTTATAAATCCTTTTATTACGATGCATCAATAAGTTAAAATACATATGTAACAATGCCATCCTTTTAGCTTCATATTAGGTTTGATTAATGTTAGGCTTAGGTTACGGTACGCAACTAGTTGAAAAAATATATTTGAAATAAATTCTACACTTAGAAATAAATAAATGTCCAATACAATCATAACATAAAAATGATTTATGTAAGACAAAATAAAAATAAATGTTAAAAGTTTGTTAGTATTTTTAAACAGGTAATTATTATGATTTTAGTTGTCAGATGTGACTCGAACCCAGGGTCTTTAATCCAACAGGCTAAAAAAGTTTGTAAGTTTGATTTCAACGTTTTTGTTATTCGAGATATTTAACGTGCACTTTATGAACAGCTGATATGTCAGCACACCACTTATAAACTAACTTGAATGTAAAACAGACACGACATCCAGTACCCCCGGCCGTTAATTCATCACTGTGGAAGGGGAAACCCACATTTCACCATTGATAAGTTTTTAGGCCATGCCAGGCATCAAACCCTTAGCTCACTAAGCAGACACTAACGACTGAGCAAAGGTGTCTGACTATGTCAAAGTTTAATTTGTGTAAACCGAGGTGAAAATGTCTTGTCCACGTGTCGATGCCGATCTGGAAGAGAGTCAAGAGAGACCTGGTGTGAACTAGCGTCGACACGACAGGGAATCCATCACCCTCTTCACTCCCGCGTTGCGCAAAATAAACAAATTAAATATGTGATAGAAATAAGTTTTTCTTTACACGTCGAGGAGAAATAAAGGAGATAAATAAACCTCTTCTAAACTAAAGATTGTAATGTTTATATATTTTATACATAGTTTTTTATTAATTTATTGATAATAAGATCTGATCAAACATGATAATATTCAACACTCGCCATTATTAAACAATATCTTTAACAGTAAATATCAACGTGGTGCAGCACCCTTCTGTCTGTCTCTCTCTAACGACAACCCAGGTGAAATCATCTTCGAAAATGAGCAAGGGAGGTACACAAACGATGGATGCATCCCGTTGCTCAAGGAATTTTCTAAACGCTAAGACTTCCTGGATCTACCTGTTGTCAAGTGTGGGTCTCATAATTAGCTTGGTAGTCGCCGAGCCATCCGGGAGTATGTCAGTCATCAGAATAGTACATATTTTCATCAAATCCCTCATTCCGCGCCGGGAGCGATCTAGGATCAATCATGATCCAATCATTTTTAGTCAGCAAAGCTCCCTATAAATCTCTTATATCTGATCGCGGATCCTTTTTGTTCATACTCATAACAGTGAATTAAACTAATCAATCACACTTGTTTTATACTAAACTCAACAATGAGGTAATCCCAAATAAAAAATACAACCCGTAGTAAAAATACGGTATTAAAATAGTGTCATCCGAAAGTGGTGGCATTATATTCCAATATTACATGCTTGTAGGAGAAAAGAACTTGACAATATTTCAATTTTTATTATAAGTAAAATATTACAAGGAAATTATTGTTGTTCTCATTATTGTAATCACAAAGAATGACATCTCAAACTGTTCTCAACGTTGCAAAACTAAGATACAAAAGATTCCAACTGTCGGCCCATATAGTTAGAGAGTTGTGTCAACAAGGAAAGTGACCGAGTCCGAACCATGGATGTGTGTTGTGAGCGCGACATGACTTGCATTCTCCTGGAGGGTGGCAGGGACCCTCTTCTCACCCTCAGCTCGGCGGCGTCCCAGGGTACACTTCAACAAACTCTGGCGTTCAGGCAAAAAACTCTCCTGAAATTCCCAATACCCAGGTCACTTCTTCCAGTGTAGACGAAAGATAAGCATCGATTCTTTATTCATCTCAAGCATCGAAATAAAATCATCAATTCGATACTCATTCCAAGAATCGAAACAAAAGAATCTATTCTTTAATCTTAAGAGGCATATATTCTTAAATCATTTTTAATTTTTAACATCGAAATAAAAGCATCGATTCTTTACTCATTTCAAGTATAGGAAGAATAAGCCAACATGTTATTCTAATATGTTTTAAGGTGTTTTTATGTTAGCAAACACACACACACACACACATATATATATTTAACTTTTTTACTCGTATTTATCGAGTAACAAAGTAATATATTCTGTCATAATCCAAAAAGCTATTACTGAAAGAAATAATAATCCTAATAGTGGGATTTAGGGTCTAGTTACGTCTCCCATTTCCTAAAGTATAGTAGTGGACACTTTTAATCAGGATATCTGAGTGTGGGTTCAAAAAATATTACATTATCAGACAAGAACCTCAATAAAAAATAAAAATTATAAGTTTCTTTCGATATAGATCTGATACTGTGGTGTGAGTAATAATTTAGTCAAGAATACTGAATCCAAAGTAACGAGTAATAAACTATGATATCGAAGGTAAACTATTAATATTTAAATTTTAAATATTAAAGTACTGATATTTTTTCACTTCACTATTCTGGTGATTTATTAAGCAAACTCGACCAAACTTAAATGTTTTAATCGTGCTCTACTTTTTATCATCAGTTGGAGCAAGTCAGATACTTACAAACATTGGCGTAGGTATAAGAAAGGTACCTACATTTTCACGAAGAAAATGTGGAGATCCATTTAGATCCAAAATACTTGGGGAATATGCGGCTGAGATTCGAACCTTATTTCTAGAAAAACAACATGGCGATACTGACGCCTTTTTCAGAGTGCGGGTCATTGTGTCCTCCCTGTCGACCCCTCCCCCTCTTTTCCATCAGCTCTCCACGCTAAGGCTGATACACTTCAGCATAAGTGAGCTCGCAAACCTGTACCCAATGAAATTAAATTAGGTTATCTAGGAAGAAGAAAAAGTGTGGACAAGAGAGCCCTTTGTTTCCAAACGTGCCTGGAACAGATACATTTCACGGTTATTACTCGTTGTGGTAATTAGCGGGGGGCTCCTTTTACGGCTCAGCGTAACGTGTTTACAAGTTTTAAACTGAACTGTAAAGTAATTATTATTATTAGCACCGCGTCTTACTACCCGTTCGGGTTATACGCTCTTACGCTAATGTGTAATGGTAGGGTGATTGTGAGATGAAAATGAAGGACCTACAGTTTAACGTGGAATCCGAACCATGGTGGAGG
Organism: Timema monikensis; assembly: GCA_902151445.1. NCBI lineage: Eukaryota > Metazoa > Arthropoda > Insecta > Phasmatodea > Timematidae > Timema > Timema monikensis. Next base: position 320,199 of record CABFVZ010000119.1, read on the forward strand.
CCTGGCATTCCAAACATTCACAAGTTTTGATTAATACACGTCTTGTCAGAGGTGAAGTAAGAGTTTATCAATCAGATAAATCTGTGCCGGGACCTAGGGTTGAAACCCGGACCCCACACACAGAAGTCTGACACTTTACCCCTAGACCGCCAGATCACCTACCGTATAGTTAAGCTTAAGGTAGAGAGTTGTGAGAACGTAACTATACACTTAGTATTAGTCACCGGATGTTCTATAACTGGCGATGGACGGGATGGGATGGATCTTTGGAGTAACTTGTTAGAAAACTGGGTACTTAATACTTGTTTGAATTTAGTGTCCAGGGATATGTGCAAAGGAAATTGTTTTATCACGTAAGGGTATTAAAATTACAAAATTAGTATTAATAGGCCTACCTACTATCTAACATGAGGAACTGGAAAGTCCAGTGCCATGATTACTAAAGTACGCTATCCCTATCTTGATCTAGTTCTATCCAGTCCACCTTATTATACCCTATCCCTATCATTAACTAGTTATATCCAGTCCACCTCATTATACCCTAATCCTATTTTGAACAATTATATACGGTTTCTCTCATTACCCATCCTATCTCTATCTCGAGATAGTTTTAGTCTATTCCATTTGCGCTGCATGTCCTGCCCACCGCAACCTACAATATTTTACCAAGTTTACCTTAATTTAAGGTGGTACAGGGCATAAATGTCATCACTATGTACCCCTCCAAAATCCACTACTCTTATCCCATTTTGATCCAAATGCTTTTTTGGAACTTTGTTCTCTGACATCCTAAATTTAGTCTCGTCATGCAAGGAAAGATACCATTTTTCACAGTAATAAGGAACTGTGTTTTGGAGCTTGAGTGAATAATTAGGATAAGTTTGATTACATTACTAGATTACACGTACCAAAAACTAAGTACACTAGAAACTCGTTTCTCTTAATTTGACGAAACTATCTTTGATCTGGATTTTCAAAATTCTGGATAATCCATAATTTCGGAATTTTTTTTCAGTTATAGATATAATACATTAGACAGGCAAAATATATGGCTAGGAAATACTGTCTGTTCACGGTAGGAATTGACTTCTGAAAGGCCTTTTTCCCTACCAGAAATCTATTAAATAGTAGGATATTGGTAGGAAAAAAGACCTTTCAGAGAGTAAATCCTACCGTGAATGGAATATAAGTTTACAGTATGATAAAGCACGAAGAACGTGTGGTTTTTATGTTTACAAATACAAAATTTGGCTTACCACTTACTAAAGAGATTAATATTTTTATGGTTTAGTTGATAATCCATGTACCTTTTATCAGCCACTACAACGTTACTGTACTGTATTTAGCAGGTCATGATTTAACATAAAATCTTCAGTTAGTATTAACGTGGCCTAGAAGTGGACGCGATAAATTGTCAAGTGTTTTTTTCAGTTTTTATAGCCAGTTTTTTGGGTCAAATTACATCAAATTATTCTCCAGTAGAAACAGTTTAATTTTATTCCCATGGTGACCTCACCTTGTTGAATATCTGTCAAGGGTGTCCTGGAATTTAATGACATCTCTTCATTTAAAAAGTGTCATCTATTGCCGCTATGCTAATGACAGTTATTAAACAATTTTGTATATCACCTGTGAAGAAAGAAACTTATGTTCTACTGGAGATTCATTTTATTTTGGTCAAAAAAGTTTTGATATACAAATTGCAAAAACCATGCCCTTTTCTCGCGTCCCCTTCAACTCTTCCATAGTACAATTGTTTTAAAAGAAGTTTTTTTTTATAAACGCGATTTGGATAAACGGGTTTCTTGCGTATATTATAAAAATACACCGCATCGCAGTACCACTCTTTAAATATAAAGGTGAGATAATTACTAAATACTAGTAAAATTTGTGAAACTAAATAATATACAATGTTGCAGAAACACTTCACCATAGACCATAAAGTGTAATAATGTACACTGTTGTAGAAACATTGAGAAAAGAGGAACATGTTTGTCCACCGAAGAGCATAACAATTAATTTCATTTTCTGATTCTGTAAAATATTTAGTCATTTTTATGGAGGAATGATAATTGCCATTTTGTTTATACTAATAATAAACAATGCCTAGATACAAAATTTAATAAAAATCGTTAGAGCCAATTTTTAGAAAATTGATTTTTTAATTTTTGATCTTTAGTAAACTTCCCTTAATTGAAGGGTTAGATATTATATAATTCCCAGAAGACCTCGGGATATTTATGAAAACCCTAGATACCGAAGTTTTAGTTTGAGCGGTAAAATGGTTTCAGATCTAGAAAGAAAGAAGGACAGACAGAGATAAAGACAGATAGATTAAGACCCAGACAGAGATAGATAAAGACCCAGACAGAGATAGATAAAGACCCAGACAGAGATAGATAAAGACCCAGACAGAGATAGATAAAGACCCAGACAGAGATGGATAAAGACCCAGACAGAGATGGATAAAGACCCAGACAGAGATGGATAAAGACCCAGACAGAGATGGATAAAGACCCAGACAGATGGATAAAGACCCAGAAAGAGATAGATAAAGACGCAGACAGAGATAGATAAAGACGCAGACAGAGATAGATAAAGACCCAGACAGAGAGAGATAAAGACAGACACAGACAGAGAGAGATAAAGACACAGACACAGACAGAGAGAGACAAAGACAGACAGAGAGAGACAAAGAGAGACAGACAGCTTCATGAAATAACTTTGTGTTTCAGGAGGTTATGAAACTTTTACATTTATCAAAATCGAGCTGAGTTTTTATTGCGGTCACAATACTTTTTTCTTTAAGGGTGTAGAGAAAAGTAAAAATGTTAAGTGTACTTCCTTAAATGTTGCGAAACTTTTCCAAAAATAATATTGACACCTTAAATTGATGGATTGAGTCGAAAAAAAAAAAATTCTCAAAATATCCAGTGTAATATAAATAGTGTACACTGTCCAGCTCAAAGAAAAATTAGGCAAGTCTTTTCACCAATTTATACTGTGATCTACGATGCAGTACATTATTTTGTTAATTTTAAAATATATGTAAACTTCGATCACCATTTCTTGGATCAAACTTTGTGTGTCAGTTTCCCGACATAAGTTCTCGGCCCTTCAACTTCTCCGCCTCTAATGAATTTGACATTTTACTCTGGTAAAGTGGATCTTTATAATGACAAGTTTACAGGTATAATAAATGTACGGTAGCTCGGGACTCACTGAAAATCTACTAAAATGTCACCCAGCTCACATAGATTTTTCAAGTGAAACCGATTGACATTTATCATTAAGAACTAGAAGGAGAAGAATTATTAACATTTACTATCAAGTCCGACAATACTTTAGAGCGCTATTGATTCTTTTTCACGCCTGAATTCTCTCTTTACGAGGGGAAGTTACAAACCAAAGTTTAACCGAATAAGAGAAAGGTTGGACCAAACCAATCAGTGGAAAAGCGACACAAAACAGACAGGCCCAGTCGATAAGAAACAATCACTTTACGTGTGTGTCAACTTTATAATATAACATATTTAGTCTTCTCAAGGAAACAACTCGAAGGTGGGTTTGATGGGATGTATATCCATACAGAACTGGACACGCATTCAACCCTTCAACTGGTTAGTTCTGCCTGCACAATCTGGTTGAAATTTAATGTACTAGAGTGCAGCAAGTGTGATGGTTATCCGCTGCTTTCCAGACTGAATTTCTAATAATAAGCACTAAAGGTCCAACCGATTTTGGCTTGGAAAGGTATTTTCACATAACTTCAAGGTTTATTTTTTACAAGCCACAATTGGTATGGGACCGACGACTTTACTCCCCCTCAGAAAGAATTTGTACTATTGATTTTTATCGTTCAAGAATAATCCGTTGACCTCGGTTAGATTGGAACTCTAAAACATTGGGTCTTGAGGCGAACACTTAATAACATATTTACTAGACTAATTAGCAAAGCAATGATATCAAATATATCTGTTATGTTTTGATGAATAATGACGTGCTTGCGGTGGTCGACAGGTTTCCGTGTTATAGACCCCGTTCCACTGAGCTATTTGACCGACCCTTTTGCCGCTTTGCTCCACAGCACGATCCTCTTCCTTTAAACTCGTCAGAAGCTGTCCCTCCCGCACCACTAGTATGGACGTCATCGGCCGTGACTCCGCCTTGAACGTCAGCACACTCCCCATCGACGCGGACCTCTGCCTCCCGCGACGCCTTGAGCGCCGTCGCTGCTGGCTCAGAGACCGGCGCGACCTTCGGCGGCGTCTCTTCCTCTGGTGTCGCCGTTTCTTGCGGCGGGACCGGCCGCGTCGGAGGCGCCGCCTTTTATTTCCCTTTCCGGTGGTGGCTGTGGCGCGGTGGTGGTGGTGGTGACGACGGGGTTTCCCGTGGCGTGGCCCCTCACCCACGACGGCCCGCCACGGCTCGAGGTTGACGATGACCTGGTACAGCCCCGCGCGGTATCGCAGCAGTCCCATGTCCAGGGCGTGCTTCAGAACCTTCGCACACAACCTTACGTCATCACGGGGACTCACCACAGAGACAGACAAGTATTAAGTCACACCCACTTCAGTGGTCGAATGCTTTAAGGTGTCGCTCTCGGATTAGACTAGGCTGCTAAATACAGGGAGATCCGGGCTCGAATCTCAAGTGAGAGTATTGAGGGTGTTCTTTTCTAAATGGTTTCCCACTCTCTGCGCAATTGTGGATACAATTCATCTAAATTAAAGCTTCATCCCTTATACATTAGCATAAAAAGTACATATACGTACAACCTGAATGGGTAGTAAGATTTAGTGCTAAAAAAGGGAAAAGGTGGCCTTCATTCTACCCTTGCTCAAAATCCAATTTAGATAATAGTCTCTAGCCTGCCCGCACTCACAGCTATTCCTAATCTCGAGCCTGCCCGCACTCACAGCTATTCCTAATCTCGAGCCTGCCCGCACTCACAGCTATTCCTAATCTATAGCCTGCCCGCACTCACAGCTATTCCTAATCTAATAGCCTGCCCGCACTCACAGCTATTCCTAATCTATAGCCTGCCCGCACTTCCAACTATTCCTAATCCCGCCGCATGACTCGTGATATAAGCACAACAGTTGCGTGGACCTTCCTGAGCTGCGCAGGAGTGGTGAAGTGGGTCATCGGGGCCTTGGATGTTCCGGCGGTGCGCTCATGTAGCAGCGACAAGATCTGCCCCGCCGATGAGCCCTTGTTATCACCGAGGTCCCGCACCACCTTCATGACGCCCAACAGCAGTCTCTTGTTCACCATGACGGCGCGTCAACAGCCCCGTCACGGGTTCTTAAAACAAGAGCTGTTAGGCGCGATTTGGAAAGAGCGGGTGTTGTTTTCATGGCAACCATACAATCACAAGAGTTAATATAGAGGTAGCGTTCCTTGCCTGACGACGTATTGTCGCTCGTTTCTATGGTTGATCAGCTACAAGTGGTCTGTAATCAATCGCTCACAACAACTTGTTCCTTACAAGGTTTTAAAAAGTGACTATGGTCAAACTGGTACGAACTTTTTTTCCCACCTTGTTTTTAATGAAATAGGCAAATATGGCATTATTAAAAAGGTGTTAACAAACATTGTTTCATGGATGTGAAAAGTGGGTTTGTCAGGAGAAACACAAGAACAAGATGAATGTGGTTGGAATAAGATATCCAAGAAATTCAGGCCTACTTAAAAAAAAATCATGTGGACAAGAGTCAGTAATGAATGGGTGCTGAAGGAGTTCTGTTTAAAGAAAATCCAAAAGGCCGATCTGAAAGAAGCGTGTTACGTTGGTTTGGGCTTGTTGAGTGAATGAGTGTGGGTCGAGTATCGAAGCAAATATATGAAGGTAGAAAGTGTGAATCAAAAGGAAGGGGTAGTTCAAGTATTACGTGTCTAAATGTTGTAGACGAATATGTGAAAAAGAGAAACATTAAGAGTTTTAAGAATAAAAGAGCATGTATGACTCACTCGGTGTATGGCTGGTGTTGAAGTGAAGGGAATATGCAAGGATAGCGAAGTGTGGAGAAAGATTGGGTACGGAGTGGTTTTTTGAGCTACAGTATCTTGCCTACCTCTCAAGGGAACGGCGTGATTATGTTAGTATGTATTTATGTTACGGGTACTGATCTATCAAAAGTGACAGCTGCAGCTTGACGCATGAATATTGACAGATACTGTGACTTTTCTAATAGTAAGATCTTCCTATTAAGATTGGACTGTATGTAGGCCCTACTAGTCCTGGTTATAAGGATACAGAATTTAGATAAAATGTACAAGAATCTGCGTGGAGGGAGAGTGTCAAAGTAAAATCCACCCTCTATACAACCGGACCAGGGTTCTAGCCCTGATCTCCCCACCATCGGCAGTTCAGTTATAGCGACGTCTTCTTAGGCCACGCAACCACCGAAGTAGGTAGGAAAAAAATTGGATCATTTTAAAATTCACTTGAAAAAATCAAAACTAGGAATACGGAGCCACGAATTTTAAAATACACGAAACAGTTCGACAAATAGATTTTTAAAATAAGGTCAATTTTCTAGAAGCCCTGAAACGAAAGTGATAACGCCCATCTTAGATGAGGTGAGGTGAGGTGAGAATGTCCTCCAAACCAGTCCATCAAGTTGATAGACTAAGCCAAGCCATTATAAGCAGTCTTAAGAGACTATTCAGCATATTAGGTGGAGCATTTCCCGAATAGAGAGATTCGCGGACGGATTTGCATGAATCATGGCCGAAAATTGGCGCGGAGACATTTCGCATTAATGCAGAACATTCATACCGGCGTTCTCCTCCTTCCGTCCACAAGAATAAAAACAAAAAAAGAATTAAGTAGTCATGTATTCGTAAGAGCAGAGGTACCGAGAATTAGACTTGTCAGAATCTGCGAGCTGCTATAAATCTTAGAGCACCCGTGGAAAGGTTGAAACTAGGATGGATGGACATGTTCGCTTCCAACATTTATGAGCTTATTTCGGTATTATCTCGCGACGAAACGTGACAGAGTTAGCGGCGCTTAAGTAACGAGACTTATCTCGGGAGGGCGCAGTTAGATCCACGAACAAACATGAATTATGTTGGGTTTTTTTTCCTACCGCGTGATTTACTATTCACTTACCAAGTGAATGCTATTATATCAAATTAACTAAGATTATAGTGCTTATATGCCTAGAATAACCCAGCACAATTTATCTTAATAGTACTAAAAATATGCAAGGTAACTCGTTGAAATTCCGTTTATAGTACATTAGCTAACCGAAGTCTTATAGAAATAATAACAACTAACATCCCAAACAAAAATAATTATTATTTGAAGTTTTTAACGTGCACTTTGTACACCAACTGATTATATCAGCTCATGACATATACCAACTTAAATCCAAAACAGACAACACCAAGCCCCCCTGCCGTTAGTTAATCACTGTGAAAGGGGTAAACCCCACATTTCACCAAATTATAAATGCTTCTGCCATACCGGGACCCTTAGCTCGGTAGGAAAGACGCTACCAACCGAGTTAAGATTTTTTTTAAGCTTAGGCCACCAGAGTTTATTGATGATGATTATGATTATCTGGTGCCAATAGAAGTCTTGAACCTAACAAGCTTAATTAACTAGACCATGGCAGCCATAGGAACAATTCCCTCTGGGAAAAACACCCATGGTACCATCAAACCAAGGACCTCTATATTAGTTGCCTACTAGACCAAGAGGCCAACGACTAAACTGAATATCATCTCTGAGGGAACTGCATAGTTAACTTGCTATTGGGAAACAGCGTTGCCATACTAGTTCTTGTGCGGTAAATCTCCCCTCAAATATGAAACAAGTTTAGCAACGCTGGTTAGTAGAGGTTGCCAGTAATTCCTTCTCACCCCAGCACATCACCTTCAGACATAACAGAAAGCAAGAAGATTTGGCAACAGTTAACAGAGAGAGAGCGCGCGCGCGAAGATAAACTTTTCTCTATAAAACCTGCAGTTCCCCCAGCAATGATATAGGGTTTAGGCTAAGGGGTTTGACTACAAATACTAATACTAATAAGAGTAAAGTTTTTTGAAAAATATAGGTGTTCTCATCACATACTATATATTATAATATGGAGACGCGGCTGTCGGCAGCCTTGCAACTGCGCGGCTTGTAAATTATTCACAGCATCGTCCCGGAACACCCAACATCTCATACCGTGCGAAGACAGTCCTGCCGGCTGTTCAGGGTCGATATTCATGGTAGAAAAGGTCCTGGGTAAGAAAAACAACTTACCATCTTTGAATTACAGTGAAAAAAGAATCCTCGGGGAAGCGAACAAAGCACAAGAAAAGTAAAATATGTATTTTTAATACAATATTAAAAAAAATAATTAACTTTTTTTTACTTTATATTAATAGTTTTCAAGGAGCTCGAGGAAACAATTTTAGAAGCTCCTTTTTGCAAAATATATTTACAAAAAGTATGTACTTTATTTATTTATGCTTACTAACTTAATATTTAAACTGTATGTATGAATAAAGGTTTCCTTCCATCAGTAAGCATCAATATTTATTTACAATGCTATCTATCTTTTAAAAGAAATAAGGGCAGAGAATTAGTAATAAACAACACGCATATCGTCTCCCTCAGTTTACCCTGAAAGAAAGAATGTAGTCTTCCCGTGAAACTACGCTATTGATATGTTATTTGTTACTTAATTAAGAGCGTGCATCATAGCGGGCCCAACTCAGCTCGCGCGAGGTATGGGAGTAAAAGGGAAAAGAAAACATCTACGATATGTCAGAAATTTGTGCAGTGCATTAGTATTAAATGATTACTAGACATTTTCCGCGCTGATGATGGGAGACAAAGTGACAAACTATCTTGTTAATAACTACATTATGTCCCTGTTATGACAGAATGAAGATTTGTACACAATACTTATCTGTGAAGACATCTTAAAATGGTCAAAAATGACCTTTTCAACGCAGTTTATATCCAAATATTACTTAATATTTAAACAATGTTCATTATTAGGAACTTATATTAACTCTTTATCTCCATTAATGTTTAATCAGAAATGATCCACGTGCAATAGTGATAGTATTAATTTACGATTTCTAGCCGACTGTATTACAGGGTTGATTGGTCATGTGGTACACGCTCTTAATGATTAAGGTTTAATTTAGTGGAGGTGTCACATTAGCGTGGAGTAAGAGTATAGAAATATTTTTTAAAAATAAAACCTTATTACACCCCAACGAGATTTGAACCCAGATCTCCCCGTCATCAACAGTCTAGTATATTGCGAGAGTGACGCCTTGTACGATGTAACCACCAAATAGGAAGTTTGTAATATTAACACTCACACACATTTTTAACATAATTTGTAGAACAGATTTTTATAAAATCTTTTTATCATCTATTTATCATCTTTTTGCCCTTAAGTAAAGTACCTTTAGTTTTAAGATTAGATATAATTTTTTTTTTTATCGAGGAACCAAGTTTTAGCCAAATTAGTAAAATGGTTTCGGCTCTAGTCCGTGATACAGACGGAATCACGAAACACTTTTTCGTGTTCATGGTTTTATGAAACATATACATCAATTTAAAGGTCTCTATTTTTTTTAATTATCGTAACATTTTTTTCTCTGTGATAGATAACGAGAAAGTAAAAAAAAACACTTTAATTTCTCCTAGAATAGGGATGGAAAAACGAGTGTGAAAAAAAACTACTGTTAAATAGCATCCGATATGGAACGATCCTTGGCCTTCATATTCCAAGTCAGCCTAGCTCTTCCGATAAAATAAAACCAACCCACCCACCTCATAGATTAAAGTGCCCGCCCCAAGAAAAATGTCATGAATATTTAAGTTTGGGACATTCAAAATAGAAACCATTTAGCTCTTTCGCCCGGCCATTTTCTAGTCCGGGTCATCGCTGCTCTCAGCGACGCCGGACAATTATTCACGGACGGTCGGACAGCGTCACGTACGCTGACCGGAACCGGAGTAAACCTATCCTAGTAATCAAAGATTAACACCGGAAATTAGGCGCGGAGCCTAGTGAAAAAAAACCCATGTATTTTCGTAGCTCAATTTGAAAAAACATTCAAACTTTAAAATGCTTGGAATTATATCATTATGTATGTATCTAGATTGACCCTATCAGTGCACGACTTACCTACTAACTAAATTCTAACCTTCTTTGGTGACAAGATAGTCTTAAGGCATCACCCTCGTATTTGGCTAGACTGCCAATAATAGGAAGATCGGGGTTGGAATCCCGGTCGGGTGTAATGGTGGTTTTTACAAAATGGTTTTGCACTCCCTCCACGCGAATGCGGATACACTTCCTCTAAATTCGTGGTGCAAACTAAACTCTAAGTTCTAGAACATATACAACACCCAGTCTCCTGATCATTAATTTATCACTGGGAAAGAGAGTCCCCTTTTTTATAAATTTCAGTTATTTTGGCTTTGCCAGGAATCGAACCTGGCACCCTTGACTCATTAGAGATCCTCTCGATAAACTTAACCTTTCCCGCTGATAGGTTGCCATGCTTTCACTTTGTACCAAAAAACACCAGCACGCTAGGTGGGGTGTTTCTTCATTAATAACATCAAGTTGTCATCAATGGCTATGACCATCACCGTTTCAAAGTGTGAATCAATAGGGATAGCCCGTATAAGTAGTAAGACGAAATGTGGGGGGAGGTAAAATAATAATTGTGTGTTAAACGAAAATAAGAAAATACTATCGGAAATTTATTTAAGTCTGAAATAACTTCTTTATCCCATTAAAATAAAACAATCATAAAACGCGATTGAATTCAAAAACAGGCAGATGAAATATTTAAAATTCCGTTTAAAAGTTATAATTAACATTTTTAAATGACGAAACTCAAAACTACAAAATTTACCCCCCAAACGAAGTTTTAATTACTTTCGTAGTAAAACTATTAAATGATCGCAAAATATCTTGAAGCCTTCCCACCGACAACTATTTAAAGATACTGTATCTAAATCCTGGCCAGAAACTTAGAGAAAGACCTCGACTTGTGAACGAGAATACTAATCTGACTGCGGTGTCATGGTAAGTTTGATTAGAAAATTAGTTCCCATTTTGGGGTGAAGGGGGGGATAAGTCATCGTCCTCGAAAAGTCAGGGGGTGTGGGGGTGCACGGGATGAGTAGAAGAAGAAGGAGAAAATAAATAAAGAGACCAAATACTTCGAAGGAAATAAACTTCCCTTAGAATCGTGATGCAATTCTCTGAGTACAGACACAACGAGANAGAGATAGTTTCGGGGTATAAATTACATGGTAAATAAAGTACAAGATATTGGAAAAATAAGCAGAGAAAGTGAAAGGAGGAATTGGAGCATAGTCAAATTTTTTTTGTATATAGAAAACACAGGGTAGGGGGGGTTGGTAGGGAAGGTGGAGAGAGAGAGAGAGAGAGAGAGAAGTAATAGACACGGACTACACGAGAATAGAGAGATACTTGGAAGGCAAGCAGGCCTGATCCAACTCCAAGCTATTAGGGCAAGGAAGGATGACGCCACGGTTGTCTATTTTTGGAGGCTTTGAAAGGAGAGAGGGTTTTTGGGGTGTATTAGGAGGGGAAGTTTCAGAAAGGGTTTGGAAAGAAAGGGGAGGGAGGTTGGGGCGTCTCGACTCATCCACCAGGGAAATCATACGACTGACTTGTCCTATTGTGAGGCAGAGTAAAACTCAATGTTAGAGAGGAAATTAAGACATGCTTTCTGGATGCTGCTTCAAGAAGCTCAGCGGAACGAAACGATGGGAAGATGGGGGGTGTCAAGGGTGTATAGAGGGGTGAAGATCAACTACAACTGGTTAATTCTTACCAAGGAAGGGGGGGGGGGGG
>CABFVZ010000119.1:332157-382672 GCA_902151445.1 Timema monikensis
GGGGGGGGGGGGGATATGAGCTTTTGTTAGTCACCCTCCCGACAATGCGAGGTGGCACACACAGAAATTCGTATATCCTTAACAACAATTTCACAAAGTTCTAAAATGTAGAACAAGCTTTTCAATGAAACGTTTGTTTTACTAATGTATTAATGAATGGAGAGAGTGCCTTACCAACTTTATAATAATCCTCCATTTTGCTGAACCGCTTTTTTGTTTGAATATAAAACCACCGTTATTTGTTCTAACAGACAAAGGTTTGACTGCTTTTTAAATTATTTCCTGGAGGAGATTAAATTATTTTGTTCCTAATAATTATATAACGAAACTTTTAAAGGTGTGATGGAGGGGAACACAATATCAACAACATTTTGTAGTGTTTTTTTTACCATACCAAGAACACATTTTAGAATAACATTGAATAAATATATTTCATTAAATGAATTAAGTTTATTTCTACACATAGTAAAAAAAACTATAGGAAAAATACCGCAAGGGAGGCCAAGAAAGATGAGAGAAGCAGATAACAAAGTGTGCGAGTGAGAGGAGAAGAATTGAAACAATTTAAGGAGGAAGAATGGTGGGAGTATAGAGGAAGAAGAGTCATTTTACTAAACTAACCCGACCACAGGTTGGAAACCCGTTTATGATAATTGATATAAAAGTTTTTGAATATTTGTCATCGGTAGGACATAATTTCACCCAGACTTTTCGTCAAGTAAAAATTTCCTGTCCAAATGCCACGATGCTAAATACATATTTTTAAGGAACTGTTTAGATTACTGTTTGTAGAAAATTTAACAAAATACTGAAGCAATATTTTATTTTGACACAAAAATGTTTTCATAAAAACAGCAAAAATATGGCTTGGCAATATCTCAGCGCTGGGCCCGAAAAATGAGTAAAAACTAAGCTTGTTCAGTCTCGTGAACTGTATGTATATTTAATGATGTAAAATAGTATTTGTGTAGAGAGAGAGGTAGGAGGATAGTTTTTGAAGAATTTTTTATTAGGCTCGGTGCAGAGTTCGGTTCACATAGGGTGTCTGTCATAGTGGATGCACTCAGTGCTGCACAAATAGTGTTGCGCATTTGAGTCGGGTGTTACAGGCCCTAAAAGGGTTTCTTTTATCAATAAACCACAAGAGTGAGGGATGTGTCACAGAGTTTGTCCCTTATTTCTCATTCCTCCCCACTGTAACCCAACAACCCATTGTTGGCAAACCTCAAAATACGACGAGGTTATCTATTCATATCGCAACTAATTGAATACAGTCCACTTTCCTTACTTTTGCCGGCTATTTTAACGTTTGTTGACTGGGACAAACAAAGCTACTACTCAACACTTCACCAAAACCATCGGACTTTACTCTAGCGGCTAGGATGTAAGAAAATCACTTCCTTATAGACACTTTATAAAAATTCAGGTGGAGAATCAAGTTAGCAACTGTTAGAGAATATTTATATATTTTTTTTTTAGATTAACAATATCATTTATTTAATACCTGTTTTATTTTAGAGTTTGATTGATACATGGTAGATATTTGATTTTGTAGCCTCAATTTTATTTAAACTTGTAAACCTTTTTCATTTAAAAAAAACGCATTGAACTTTTTAATAAGCAATGCCATGAATAAAGGGATACAAAGTAAACCCTGCGGAACTGTGTAACACAACAAACATCAAACTTTGTTTAAAACCCTCCAATCCGTTACAGGATAACTGAATATAATAATTATTCAAGGAAGAGTTAGTAACCAAAGTTAATACATGCCACGAGAACTTCAGAAATAATTTTACTGCCATAGAAAGAGATATAAACACAAGTGAATGCACCTCACTATCTGACACTATCCAATAAATTTACTCGTGTCGCCATAAGTGTTGAGTATCATCAGCTTGTCAGTGAACATAAATAAGGGGTTTGTTTTTATTTTATATAATTAACTTATTATTTTATCTACCTCATCTTAGTACCCGTTCGGGTTGTTCCGTCTATAGGGATGAGGAGGTTAAGTTGAAGGAAGTTTACCCTCATGTGCGTTAAGGGAAAGAAAATAATCAGGGGAAAACAACAGCCTGGGATTCGAGCCCCGATCAGCCTAGTGCGAGAGTGACGCGTTAAACCTCGCGACTCATCGAAGCAGACTACGAAATTAAAATTTAATCGCAAGTCCTTGACGAATCTACAGGATCAGAACTGGGAAACAAACTGTTCACAGATCCAGGTTGGAATTTAATGAAATATTTCAAAAGCACAAAAGCTTTTCCGTTATATAAACAAGTGATACTGTTGCGATCCTATATATATGATCCAATATGTCTGAACAATATTAAATCCATCCCACCGTTAAATCGCGACGCTCAGACTGAGGAAAGTAATATTATAAGAAAAGGCGTGGTATGAATAGGAGGNGGGGGGGGGGGAGGGGGGAGACCTAACAAAAGAACCAAAACGTAACCTGAATCCTAAGTCTAGTTTCTCTCAATGTTCGCTGACATCTTTCATTCATAAAACCACAACATATCGACGTTGTGAGGTGATTCCCTTACCCTCCCTGACCCTTCTAAGCCAAAGCTTGGCCTTGACTATTAAAGCACTAACGACTAATTGTAATCCAATGGTTAGAGCTTGTTCGTTAACATAAAATGTCCGTTAGTGCTAGATTTCTGTTTGAGATACAAGCCATATTTAGTGAAATAAAACCCATTAACCACAAATATGGTCTAAAAAGTCGTTGAAAAGACTATTTCCACACATATTTTTTTAAATCAATACGTATAGCTCAAACTATAGGGTTGTTAAGGAAAACAGAGGCCTGTTGGGATCTTAAGACTATTTTGAAATAACGCACCGTAGAATTAAATATTGCGTTAGGACCAAAAGTCTTCGCGGTGATCTCTCACTTACCTAGACAACCTCCGTAGCAGGGAGTCGAACCAAAATAATAATAGGTTTGTTTCCGGTTCTCCAGACAAAATTAAAGATTTTGGCTCTAGAAAAAAATAACAATTCTTGTTCTTTTCAGTTCTCAATTAGGTTCTGGTTTCGAAAAATTTATATTTACTAGGAAATTTGTAAATAGAACATAAAATATAATTTAGTAAAAAATAAAAATTAATATTATTTGTATAAAAATACAAATAGCTTAGAAACTTGATATTTGCATAATTTTTATTTAATATTTCAGGGTGACATTTGAACATGAAATTTTATTTTATTTTTGTTTTCCAGAACTCTAAAAAAACCAATATCTTTCAAAACCGACGAGATCATTCATCATATACATAGTATATAATAAGACCAACTCCTAAAAACTTTTCATGCTAAAAAAAGTAAAATTGACAATGATTTCACAATACCTCAGAATGAGTGATAATTACTTTTACTCATTTTTAGAACATTACATTTGTTTGAATATTTTATACTGTAATGTCATAAATTTTATTTTAAGTTTACATTTTTTGATTGAAAAATGAAATATTTTATGCCTTAAGCTAGGATGACGTAAGAAAAGGCTAGTGTTTTTGTAGTTTATGGCAATTTTTTTTTTTGCTAAAACAAAATAGTACACTTATACTAACAAAGAGTAATTTTCTTCACATGTTGATATCAACGGTTGTTGAATATCTGTCGTGACCATAGTGGCATTAGATGAGATTTTTTAAACTAAGAGAAAAAGTTGTCATTAAATTCCAGGACAACCTTGACAGATACTCAACAACTGGTAAGGTTACCATGCGAAGAAAATAAAGTTCTATGTACGGGATCAATATCTAATTTATTTTATCAAATAAATATTTTTCCATAAAAACTGCAAAAAAACTTTTTCTCGCAACCCTTTCCATCCCACCTTAAGCAGAATATACGCATTTTTAATTTAATTCAAAAGATATATATATATATTTCAAAATGAATCAATGTTAATCAATGCATAATTTTTATATTTCTTTCTTTCTTAAATTGAATGGTTATCTTTATAATTTGATTGAACGTTCAACAGCCAGGATCACAGTGAAAACATACAAACATGAAATAATCATATTAATAAAATTGAGCTTTTTTTAAAAATTTTTTTTAGTGTAACCATGTATTATTATTATTATTATTATTAGCACCGCGTCTTACTACCCGTTCGGGTTATCCGCACTTACGCTAATGTGTAATGGTAGGGTGATTGCGAGATGAAATTAAGGACCTACAGTTTAACGTGGAATTCGAACCACGGTGGCGGCCTGGCATTCCACACATTCACAATGTCTTGTCAGAGGTGTAGGAAGGGTTTGGTAATCAGATAAATCTGTGCCGGGACCGAGGATTGAACCCCGGCCGCCAGCACAGAAGTCTGACACCTTACCCCTAGACCACCAGGTCACCCCTGTAACCATGTAGACTACAGTCACATCGTTTATGTTACCCACATATTACCATTGTGTAACTATTATTTGGTCCATGTCGAAATAATATTATCTTCACTATCGATGGCAACATCTTGAGTAATTGTTGGAGATGGGATTAAGGAAAGGTTTTGACACACGACAATTAAAAAGGTATTTTCAAAATTACACCCCAGTAGTCCCACTAACACAAAGAATCTCGTGATCAAACACAATTCAGTAAACTCATTTTTTTTTTATTATCAAGTATTATCTTCGTCAACAGAGGGCATAGTAGCCGCGTGGTAGATGGCAGCACTAGGAAGACAACCGAAGCCAAAACTCTGTCTGTCCAACCTTTCGAGGGCAGACTCCGCCCCGAGCAGGATCAAACCACCCGCATCATCTAAATCGAAAAAGAGAAGATTCAGGATGTAAAACAGACAAATCGCTTCAGAAAACACCAGGAAATACAACCACCACTTCCCCCCCCCCCCCCTCATCCCCCGGTTTGATAGACCATTTAATCTCTTTAGGACCTATAACTTCTCACTTTCTAAACATCTATCCACTCCCCTCGGAGGGGTATTAAGAGGTTCAACTTCTCCTCCCTTTGCTTCTTAAACTTGACTCAACCAACGAGGGATTTGAACCCTGATCCCTTACGACCAACAAGTATCGGGAATAGATACGGCTTAAACTCTGCTCAAGTCAAGTGGAGCAAGGGGTGTTAGTGTTTTTATATTTTCGAACCGAGGACCCTGTCCGCCAAACTTTGCCCCTCGCCTCCCTTCTAAGAGTTTAATCACACATGATATAAGGTCACTGGTACATTCGGACAGTCCCGTGCGTGGAAAAGACAACAAATGATTTATGAACATTCTTCAACAATTGAGTAAGTTCGAGCTTACGTTTATTACTTATGGCTTAGGCGGTTATATAAAAGTCTTATCTACCAGATAGTTTATTAAGTACACCTTAACAGGATCATAGCCCACTTTGGTGGCACGCGGTCTAAGGCGCTAGTCTCGCAATATACTAGTAGACTGCCGATGAAGGGGTGATCGAGGTTCAAATCTCGGTCAGGTGTACCGAGGGTAGTTTTCACTAAATGGTTCCCCACTCTATTTTTACAAATGCGGCTACACTTTATATTAATTCAACCTTCTTCATACCTGATCAATTACCGTGATTAGTACACAAGTGTATAGCCCGAATGGTTAGTAAGACGGAGGTGTAAATAAAAGCAGACTTATAATGGTCTTTGACAGAAACACATCGGTGGACACGTGGGCTAAATATCAGGTGCATATATAGTCTGGTTTTACGCTTTAAAGGGGGATTGGGTCTTTAATCTCATCCGGGTGTACAAGTTTCTTTAAAATAGTTTGCCACATTCCAACGCAAATGTGGGTACAAGTCTGATATTTTACTTTACCTATCCATACCCTATTAGAGTAATTAAAATAGATATAGGTCGGGCATGCAGTAATACGCGGTGGAAAAAAGATTAAACGACCGTTTTAACCGCTATACTTTGCGAAACATGTCTTAATTACATTTTATTGTAAGAAGAGGAAACTAATTATCACTTAGCCCTTCACTGCAAAATATAGCATATAATACATTTTATTTATTTGAGTTATTTAACGTGCACTTTCTAAACCGACTGATTATATCAGCACAAGAGAATTTCTATGATCGAGAGTGAAAGGGACTACTGACGTTGTCAGGAAAGGTATTTTCACATACCTTCAAGGGTTATTTTACATACCACAATCGACATGGGACCGACGGATTAGTGTTCGGCCAAACTGACAAGCGTGCGAGCGAGCACGCGTGCGAGCGCGCAAGCGACTGGGTGGCCAAACTAGCGAGCGAGCGTGCGTTCACGTAATTAGCAGACCCTAGTTCATTAGAGAAGATGTCTCTGTCAAAGACACTTGGTACATCTCTGCTCTTCGAAAATTCTTACAACAAATATTGTGTATTTATAAAAAATAAAAAAGTAGGGGTGCATATTACCAATTAATAAATTGAGAAATGTGTGTGGGGAGTTCCACCATCTATAGAGACTACTGAGAAGTTACCCTGATAGGTTTTTGAGTACATGCGGATGTCAGTGCAAACGTTTGATTCGGTAACATTGCAAATATTTTTAGTGTATTGAAGTGTTTTAAAATCAGATTAGCCGCACCAATGGTGGAATGGTGCTTTGCTGTTGATTGGGAGGCAAAGGTTCGAATCTTGGCTCAGTGAACTGAAGGTGATTTTTAAAACTTATTTATTGTTGTGGTTTTTTCATACTCTCTCCAAACTAATGGTGATTCTTATTTGTAAAGGCCTACTTTGATTATAATATATAAGTATTCTAACATATCGGGTTTACATATATACATTATATTATTTATGGTCTTACCAATTAAATTAGGCCATTAATAGCAAGTGTGTTAAACCTATCACTGATAGAAAAAAGTCAAATATCATGTCAAAATAAGAAGTTTCCCCAGCACTCAATGAACCAACATACAATAATATTGCCTAGCGCCTGTAAACTAGACTGTACAAGGTCGAGCGCGCGCGCTTGAAAAATAGAACCAGTTCTATCTTTCAAGCGCGCGCGCTCAGTCGCTCGCTCGCTCGCTCGCTCCAGTGTGGCCACCTCCCATTACAACCAATGTGTTCTATTTTATATTTTAGTCGCTCGCGCGGTCAGTCTGGCCGTACCCTTACTTTCATCCCGAAGGAAGCTGTGTTGCGGATTCTTATCGCTCAAGAAAATTCGGTCGAACCCTGCTAGGTTTGAACCCAGTAACATCGGGTCCTGAGGCGAGCACTTTACCAAAACACCACCGAGGTCGACCATATTGGGTAATACAGAATGTAATAAAACCTTGAGTGTAAATAAAGTATATATATATATATATTTATATACTTTCTAAACACTAATTGTAATCTAGTCCAGTCTATTAGAGTACGTCCAATACTTTACACCCAGGCCTTAGCACCTAGATATCTACCAAATGGACAGTAGTTCCCATTTATAGAGAACATTGTGCTATACTCATCAGGCACCACCCAGAATAGAACCTAGGCTTGTGGTCCGCCACTAACCAATCAGACAACGTAATGGAAATAAATCAAGTCACTCACTACTATGTTCACTTCGAGATACATTTTTTTTTTTTGCATCGGATAAAGAAACAGTTCAATTTTCATAGATCAGCTAGAAAAGTTACTAGATCTACCTTCACGTATCCATACAAGTCACGTGTTATGCAGTTGTCCCTGGATAGTTATCAATGTCCATAAAATAACAATATTAATGTAGTTTTTTTCCATCACCGCGCCTTACTAGCTGTTCAGGTTATACGAATGACCCATATGATAATTACTCTAATGAGGTAGAAATGAGTAAGGCATTTTATAAAGATATAATCTACACGCATTTGCGTGGAGGGAGATTGGAAACCACCTAGGTAAAAACACCCTTATTACACCCAACCGGGATTTAAACCCCAATATCCCCGTCATCGTAATTCCAGTCTATTGCGAAAACGACACCTTAGAGTAGACCATCCGGTCACCGAAGAGGGTTTCAATTTATTAAATAACCTTATTTCATAATTAATATCAAAGCTGAGAAGTATAAACTTTTTAGCTCTAAGTCCAAGGGATACTCCAAAAGATGTGAATTATTAATAGTTCTAATGAACCATTTTCATTAGTATCTAGACAGCTGGTACACAAACCAACAACCTCAAAATTTGCTACATACAATCACCCACATTTTACATTTGCTATATAAACACATACATAATAAGTACATAGATAAAAAAAAACGAGAAAAATTCAAGCATTAAATATAAAAACTTTGGGAAATTAGCATATAAAAATTGCTTGCTTAGATCATAATTGATGAAAGCCGAGCTAACATAGCCCCTAGACAACCCGCTCGCCGCTCTCTCATTTTCTATTTTGTCAATAGGCTAACTCCAACTTTATTTGACATTGGGGTGGTTTAATAAAGATCAAGTTAACTTTTAAATTAGTACAAATTAGAAAAAAATAAATAACGATGTACTGCTTTCGAATAATCCACATATTTCCTCCTAAAATTCGAATTAAATATTTATTTAATCAATGATATAAATAGAAACTTGATGGGGAGTTGTGGCTGGTTAGAATTAGCCAATTTTTCTGTCAAATGCAGGTCAAGTGATTTAAATACTCTAGACTACTTAACATGTATATTCTATTTAATTTATCTCTTAAATTAAATAGGATATTGTTTTATTGGTATCTCTCTTATACTAATAAAACAATCTGTAGGATAGTTAAGGGACACCAATAGCCCTCCTCAAATATGCGCATACGCTCCAACACACTCATTTCGTACAGCAAACAACTGTCCCTTCATCCGCCATAGTACAAGAGCACATAGAATGCGAAACCGTAAAACGTAAACAAACTCCCAAAGGTCTACGAGGGATGCTATATTTGGACGAAAGAGCGAGAAAGGTGTAAGTCAATCTGCCTACTTACAGGGGAAGATGTGAAATTGATGATGTTGAAGCCCCGGTTTCCTTTATATTATATTTTAGCACTGCTTCTTACTTCCCATCCGGGCTACACACACATTCACTAATTAAGCAAATGTGTTAGGCATTAAGAGAGGCTTAATCTAGGAGGAGGTGTACCCGCATTTACGCGGAAGGAGTGTAGAAAATCAAATATGGCAACACAACCCTCGGAACACCAAACCCGAGATCCAAACCCCAATATCTTCGTCATTGGCAGTCAAATCTATTGAAAATAGTAACGCCTTAGACCATGTGGCCACCAAAGCGGGTTATTTTAAGTCGTCAAAGATTTTTCGATGCAATATATTTCCCAAACTTGGAAACAAGTTTTAAGGCCTTAGTCTGAAATCGAATCAAGGTCTTGAGGGTGAATCAACAGCTTCAAACCCACCTCGGTAGCCATGGGGTCTGACGCGCTATTCGCGCTGTAGACTAGACTGTCGATGACGGGGAGATCGGGGTTCAAATCTAGGTCGGGTGTACTTAGTTGTTTTTCCAGAATGGTTTTCCACTCTCCCACCACGTAAATGCGTGTAAACTCTCTCAATCCCTAAAACTAACGTAATTAGTATATAAGCGTATAACCCCAACGGGTTATATGACGCGTGTTGCTAAGTAAGAAAAAAAAAAAGCTTCAGCCACGATTGGTCGTCAGTCTAAGCAATGCTTAGCTTAATTCTAGACTTATACCGTTCTCGACCCCAGGCGGGAACATGGCAAGCACCGAGAAAGCAAGGTGGGCCTGGTAGAACAACGGATAGGTAGAATGTTCCGGACGGAGTGAGGCATCATAATTAAAGGGTCCCAGCCAGCATACATACAAGGTCATTACCGCGGCATCCCGTGTTTAGGGGAGGAGTAGCGGGGGTGACACGAAGAGAGGGTACCACTAATATTAACCTCAACCCTCATGCACGGAGAAATAGTAGTCATATGGTAGCGCTAGACGATACCGAACTAAAAGACGCAAACAACTATTGGACCATTTCCGGTAATTGAAATTCCGATAAAACGGCAGAACCGACTGTCAAATAACTTACTTTAAAGTTTGGGGCCCAGGATATCAACACAAATAGTAGTGCATATCGAAAACCCGATTTTCCTAGTACTGTGGGAGTAATATATTTGTTCAAGCCGTCATGAAAACCCTGATGTGTGTATGATAGATAGTATGATGGCAGATAAAATATTTATTTTTGATGAAAATATTAGCTAATACATTCTTACTCCAGTAGTATGGTGCGGTAAATAGATAGCTGTGAGAGCTTGTGGTTTGTCCCCGTTTGGAAGTAAACCAATGTTTTCATCGAGAGCAGTCCCAAAATTTGCCGACATTCCCGAGGAAACGTGAACTTAACTCCCGAAACGATGGCCAAGCGGTTAAAGGTGTTAAGACTCGCACCAAATTGTGTTGCTGTTTTGGCGGTTGGCTGGAATAGTTAAGGTTTAAATAGGATTTTACAAAAGCGATTCAGTTCCGCCCCTATCCCCACTCCACCGGTGAATTCCACATATTAATTCAGGTCTTCCTTTTAATAGTAATGAATTAATGATCGGAGGAGGTTTGGTTGTTGTGGTGGTTCTATATTTAAACTAAGTCATTTACTTAACAGTCTGTTTAGAAAATTAACAATAAATACCTGAAATTGATAAAAAAAAGTTATTAATTTACTAAGTAACAAGCTGTAGTTATTGAATAAGCTGTAATGATATTGATTCAGATCAACCTAAAAAATATAAAAAGTCATGGATGAATGTAATTTTTCTTTAAAGTAACATATGTAGTGTATCCTTTTATGATTCATCCATGAAGAAACACGCGCTTCTCAGAAATAATGTGAAAAGGATTTCACCACTAAAATATATTTTTTATACATTATTTCCTGTTAAAGGAACAACTACGCTGTATTTGGCAAAGCCGCCAATTCCCTATACCAATAAGAAGCTAGCTTCCACAACACCTGTTGCCAGGACTCTTTCTATTAGTTGGTTTTTACACTGTTGACGAAGGGAGCAAAAGGCAAGGGGTATGTCATATATAAGCCGTTGTGCGTATGTTTAAGGCAACCCCCACCCACGCACAAGTCAGTCAGAGCCACACACTGGCAGTCACAGTCTAACACAGTATAAAATAACTAACATTAATATCACAAGTGTGTATTGATATAAAGTATTTAATTGGAGTATGTATAAGTAACTAACAGATGTCATTTAAATAAACCGTGTGTGAATAAACAGCCATCAACAGTTCTTTCTTACATTTATTAATTATACCATTCTAATTAGTGCTCGACCACGGAGCTATTAGACTGCTGGTTAAACGGTATCTTTTCCGTACAGTGATAATAGGCGCTCGACCACGGAGCTATAGACAACCGAAACATCATCATAGCAATATTATATCTGGGAATTAATCCATAGTGTTTTAATCGACGCCCAACGCGGCTCAATAAATTCAATAGTGTTAAAAAGCACGTTTTCGTTTGTGGGCTCTAATTCAACACCAACTCATATTAAAACAAAAACATGTTTTTAAAAGTAACGTTCAGTAGTCTACGGTACGCTTTAATGTTATTTAAATTCATTTTATGACTTTAATTTTGTTTTCATTCTAAGTGCTAGGACCTCATGAATGAGAAACAGAAGTTAAATCAAGTCGTAACCAGGTCTGTTAAAATAAAAGAGTTTGAACAAAACTCAAGTGGACTAATTTATCCCAGTTCATTAGAAGGAAGGAAAGGGGTGACTTTACCCCCCTACATCCCACGAGGGGTTGGGGGGGAAGGATAAGGGGGTTTAATGTCTGAAGTACGGGACACAGTAAAAGATAAAGCTTAGGTCGTTTAGTCTTTGACGTATGAAACGAAAGTGGTNACGTTCTTTCCCGCGGGGACAAATTAAAGTGGAAGTAATCTGAAAAAGGGTGGGTTACCCGATTGGTGGATTTAATCTTCCTGTCTGTTCTGCAGCCACCTCCACTCCCCCCATCCCCAGAGGGTCTAGAAGTTGACCGATGGTACATGTCCTATCATTCTTCTTTCCTCATGTTTTATCTTCATATCTCTCTCTCTCTCTCTCTCTCTCGGGGTCTGTTTGTCAACCTTTTTCAAAATGAGGGAAAGAAAAGTAACTTTAGGGTTTCTAATGCAAATTCACATTTCAAGATGAATTAAATTTTAAGAATGTTTTTCCAATATACTTTTGTGAGGGCTTTTTTTTTTTACAAAACATCTCTTTAAATAAAAATGATATGGAAGTAATTTTAAATAAAAAATTAGAGAAGTGCTTTTCATTGACAACAAATGGAAATTATTTTTGGGATAATGAATAGGAGTACTTTCTATATTACATCTATAACATTTACATTTAAATTAATGTTCACTATGAATGGCTATCTTTCGTTCACAAATATGCTTTTGAGATATTATATACTTTATTTTAAAAATTCACTGACAAGAATCAAAGGCTCCTGGAATATTATATTAACCATCACATACAATAAGTAATAATCTGCAACTTATTTATCCTTGCAAATTAGTGCTTCTGAAACATTTATTACAAATATTACTACAAACATAATTATTTTAACCTAATACATTTTTTTCTTAAGAGTTTAAATATGATTTTAAGACGATTCAATTTAAAATTCTTGACCAAATAAAATCAGTCTAAAGAAAGCGGGGTTAAAAAAAATATACAGAAAAATATATTAAGTTTTAATTTTCATGTTTTTAGAGGGAAACTACATGCCTACAATGAACTTGACATTATATATAGTAGAATCCGGTTAATTCGACATTGGTTGATTCGAAAAATTGGGATAATTCGAACCCACCGTGGTTCCCTGTGAAATTTTTTCAGAATTTAAAAGGAAATATATAATATTGCTAATTTTTTCGAGCTTCCTAACTTAACAATCTTTACTAAACCAGAAATGTCAAATAAAGTTGGAGTTTGGCTTTTGACACACAATAAATAAAAAGACGGAAGTTATGCCTCGGCGGCGAGCGGGTTGCCTAATATAGGAGATATGTGGGCAAGACTTTCATCAATTCTAATTTAACTTTGAAATTTTTTATCCTAATTTTTACAAGTTTTTTATATTTTGTGTTTGTATTATTCTTGGTTTTTGGTGTATGTGTTTAATATATCAAATTTAAAATGTGTGTGGAATTTCACATTATAGGTGATGATTTACTTTGTACCAGCTGTATATATACTCATGAAAATATCTAGGTCAAATTTTAATATTTAAATTTTTTATATAACCCTTGGACTTTTAATTAAAAAAGTTCTAATGTATTTAAAATATAAGAGATACTTTTTTAAAACTCTTTATCATTAGCTGTGTAAAAAAGGGAAATACAAGACAGAATTTAACTAATATAAAATATCAAAAATACTTGATAATGTGATAATAAAATACAAATTTTGACAAAGATTATAGAAAAAGAAGAGTAATGTACATTTCCAAAATTTTAATCAAACATTTTACATAAGGGCCTATAATTATAACTATATTACAATGTAAAGTTTGAAGGCTACATTCTTATCATGGCACTTGAAACTAAACAAATAATGTATTCCGCTGACAAAATAGTTGTCTACACTTACTATATTACAATTTTATGGACTTCTGGAAGACAGCCCAGTATACTTCCTCCACAACGGGGTGCATTAATTTTTTATTTATTTTTTAGTTTGGCCGGAAACATCCGACTCTCAGACACAAAAATAAATAAAAATTCAAGACTTGAAACGGGTCATACAAATAAAACTGTTAAGCGCAGTAAAACATGACCAGCAAAAAATAATGTTTATAAATATTCCATACAGAAGCGATTTTTTCTAAACAACGCATTAAATAAACAGCAAAACGCGCGTAATTACAAATTCTAAATTGCTGGCGATTACCTTTTATTAGCTTAGAGGTTAAGGTGGAGATCGGAGGGGATGAGGGCTCATTAAGTTTTGCCATCCTTTGAAAACTTAAAGAGCTCCACTTTCAAACGTGCTATACCGGGCGCTACGAGTTTTATTTTTTTTAGAACTAAAAACTGTTAATTTACGAAAAAACAGTATTTTTCCCACAAAAAATAAAACCCAGCTTAATAAAAAGTGATAAGTGCAGTCTTGAGGATTTTGTAACAAAGCTTTTCCCCTACACGCACGGTAACCTATTCATACGTCAAGTCTTATCTCCAGCTGTCAAATTTGATAGACATTACCAACATCTTTAAAATAACATTAATAAAATAGTAAAATTGTTATCATTGTTAACAGGAAAAAAAGTGTGTATTTTCTAAAAGGCTCTTTCTATTAAAATTTGACTGTACTTTAAGGATATTCATATTACAATAGTAAAAACAAAACGTGAGAGCGAGGAAGCAAGAGGGAGAGAAACGAGACCGAGAGGAAGCAAGAGGGAGGGAAACGAGACCGAGAGGAAGCAAGAGGGAGGGAAACGAGACCGAGAGGAAGCAAGAGGGAGAGAAACGAGACAGAGAGGAAGTAAGAGGGAGAGAAACGAGACCGAGAGGAAGTAAGAGGGAGAGAAACGAGACCGAGAGGAAGTAAGAGGGAGAGAGACAAGGCAGCACGGAATCAAGGGAGAAACTATGATGAAGCAGAGAACTGTATCTGTGGCTATTACCCCCGGCAAGCACTAAATGAAGAGCGATAGTGTGCCTGGAATAACCTATGAAGAATGGTGGCTCCAGCACTCCTCGAGGGAGGACGACGCCCATTGGCTCGCCGCGATGTGTCCTTTAAACCACAAACACACATTACGTCGTTCTCTTGGATGACGCTTCCGGTAATTTCCCAACGACAGCTTCACGGTTACGACTAGCTTTCATTGCTTCCACGTTTTTTCGTTTTTTTTTTACTTCGCCGGTCATTCCCCACTCGACAACCATCCTGCATTTTGTAGCCCCCGTCGAATGTCTTCAGGAAACATTTCAAAAGCCATGACGGGACACTCCGGGTTGTGGGGGGTTACTAGTTTCAGAAGCCAGCCGCATTCAACTGCAGATACTGGTTCTAACTACTGAATAAATAGAAATCTCCACATTAAAAAATATCTAAAGTTTCAACGCTTAATCCACCAATGACGTCAATACACATCACAAAAGTGGCACCATTTATTGTTCTGTGTTTTTATTGCAACGAGTCTTACCAAACATCCAGGTCATCCGCATTTTAATTATACCAATGATAAAGGCTGAATTTGGATTAACGTACAAAGAATGGAAAAGAAAGGAAAAACACTCGACTGGAGCTCAAACCCCGATCTGTCCGCCATCATAGTACCGTCTATTGTTAAAGTATTACTTTAAACCGTTCGAACACCGAAGCTGGTCATATTGGCTATTAAATGTTAAAACTGCAGTATATATTACAGCCTTGAGGATTTTTTTAAAAAAGAATATGATTATTTTAAACAAATCCAAAGAATTTGTAAAAATTATCTACTTTAACTTTTCTAGGATTTGTCCACACTTTTACAATTCCTAATATTCTGTGCATGGTGATGGGGTCCTTGGATAACCTAAGGCCAGGAAGTCTCAGGCGTTGCTAACCAAGACAAATATGAGAATATTTAAAAGTTCTGGAGATACCAAAGTGCCTAAATAACGGGCGTATCCAGCCGGGGGCGCACACAGACTATTAATAGCCAATCCTGGAAACAAAGTGAGCCAACTTAGGCTATCACAAATTCTCGGCCATTCAGAGATTAAAACACGAGTTTGCAGACACCTGCGGCAGTTTCGTCCGTTGTTTAGAGAGCCAACCCAAATTTCTACCCTGAACCCACAAAATTGGGGGAAAAGGAAAGAGGAGGAGGCAGGGGAAAAAGTACCTAGAATGACCACAACATGGAAGGCGAAGCTGCCCTCGAAGGCATAACGTAGACTACATATTACAGAAGGGGGTTTAGTAGCTTTCGACTCTTCGGCAATTAAAGCTGTAATGACCCTTGGAAAACTAAGGTGGGTAAGGTAGTTTAAATAACTCTACAAGTAACCAAGTTACCTACAACAGTGAGATTACATTATTTTTATATATGCTCTACAAATTTCAACTAATCGCCTGCCATGAAATTTGAAAGCTGCCTATGCTAATGTTATTCTAGGTGTTACAACAGGTCGAGTAGTACAAATATTAATTCTCAATATTAAAACATAAACATGATTTATATAATTATGTACAAAAACAAAAATTGATGTTAAAATTTATAAAATGTGGGGGTTCTCAACTAAAGGTTCTTCCACCGATTGCTGGAAGTATTCACCGATTTTTAAATATATAAATACTGAAGATAGAACATTTAAAAGCTTAACAGATTTAAAGACAGATGATTTTTAGAAATATTTTTTGCTTTGGGCACGTTTAGAACGTCTCTAGTTCGTGTTTTGTAGCTATTAATCGAAGATATTTCTGTCACTTTTAAGTAGATGTAAAACGGAAGTTTTTATTAATTTATGTCCCGTACAGACCCGGAAAGAAAAACTGTTGCCTTAAAATAAAAGTCTAGAACCACTCCTTCACAAATATGACAGACCTTGTGTATACTTCGGATTACGAAAGTATCCAAGAGCTAAACTCTTAAGAGGACATACCTGCTAACTGAAGGGATCCCCGGCATGGATGCATTAAGAACCGTTTGTTAATTCCAAGTTTGATGCGAGCTATACGCCTTAGACACTCACACTGATGCTCACGTGGTGTGAGTATTCAACTATTTTCAAGTATGGGGTAAACTTATATTTATTTTCATAATAAGGTAATAAGTTTGAAGTTTCAAATTTCATGCCTATACTCAAATTCATTTAACTTTATTCTTATTATTTTTAATTTTAGCAACCCTTGCACGATGTTTTTAAAGTTCATTAATTACAATTTTTGTATACAATCTTATTCCAACGCATCTTACTACCCGTTCAAGTTTTAGGTCTACGCATATTAATTTTATTAATTTAATGTGTCATGGTTGGGGGAGGGGAAATGTTATAATTAGTACATCCACCTTTGCTTGGAGTGTGTGGATTAACCAATTAAGAAAAAAAAAACACCCCCAGTACACCCAACTGGGAATATAGCCTCAATCTCCCCGTCATTGGTAGTCTAGTATATTGCCAGAGGACCTCCTTAATGCGGATTCACACATTAAAAAAAAAAGAGCAGGGAAGAAACGTGGTCACGCGACTAGCACTAAAACCAATTACAAGATTCCAGCGTACACGGCGTTGTCCGCATGAATTACTTCAGCTTTCCTTTTTTCTGAGCGACATCAGTTTGGGAGAGCCAACCAAATTTCAAAACAAACCCGCGATTACAGAGCGAGAAACGACCAGAATACTCACAACACGCTAACAGACTATATCTATTCCCGGATTTTGGTTGGAAGAACCCTTTAAGAGAATTCAAACACATTTCTTTGTGGTAAGCTTTGATAAACCCCATATCATCGCTGAGCGAACTGCGGGATTTACTGAGAAAAACTTCATCTTCGCTCTCTTTCAGTTAACTGTTGTCAAAAAACCTAGCTTTCAGTTATCTTGGAAGGTAATTTTTTGGGGTAAGCATGAGCTACTGCGCCAGCTCAACGAACCAAAATGTCTTCCCACACGAAAACAAGAGAATGACAACGCTATTTCCCAATAGTAACCATACATTTCCCTCAGAAATGATTTTCAGTGTAGCATTTTACTACATTATTGTTATTTTGTAGAGATTTATAGACTATTAAGTGATAGTTGCAAATAGCAAGCCTGTATGTTTGAACATGTTAAAATTGTTTTAGTAACTTAACTATCACATACTAATCCTTTTATCATTCTTATAGCTGTGTTTATCCACTAGAAAATAAAACAGTCATTAATCAACAATTTGTATAGCTGTGTTGCAATGCATCATGGGTCAACATACAGCGTGTGAATTGCTGCGACTCTAACATATTCTGGTCAAGTTTTCAGCGAAAGTTTGTCAAGCTTTATACGATTCAGCCGCCGAAGCGGGTGGCGCGACTTTATCAAAGCTTTGAACCGCTCTAAATTGAGATATCATGACTTAAGAGCTTGCTGAATCATTCCATTCAGTCACAAATTCATATCAACACTTGTAAGCAGCCCGTTTAAATGTGTCGGGTGAGAACAAAGGTAATCAAACTGTCGTAAATCCCCTAACCACTTCCATTCACACACACACACGCTCCTACTAATGAATAAAGCTTGTGCCGAATGAGTCTCGTTCTGAGACTTGTCCACTCCATAGCAAGGACCGGTTGGAATACGATGTCCAAACAGGAGTGTGTTGACAATAATTATTATTGTATAAGCCTATTTACAGATATAGTTTTATCTTGATAGGAAATAACTTTCGGAAAATATAAACGTTCTTTTGCAGTCTACATGGATAATTTAATTTGTGAACAATTTCAGGTTTCACGTTTTTTTAAAAAACCTGTGACAGATTTAGTTATCATGACTTGACGTAAGAATATACAATTTTTTCACCGTATCTTACTACCTGTTCAGACTAAATGCATATTCAATACAAGTGCACCCGTATTTAGGTGAAGGGAGAGTGGAAAACTTTAGTAAAAAAACACCCTCAGTACACCTGACAGATTCGAAAGCTGATCTCCAACCCGAGAGGGTTGCCTAAGACCATGGTGTTTTAAAACTTACAAACCAGCCCCCTTCACCCCTATACTTCTCTGTACTATTTAGAATCGCTATGTTATAAATAAGTTGATAAATACCGATCAAGTTTTACTGCAAAAGATTGAAAATTTCGAAGTTAACAATAAAACAATCAAGAATTTTATTTAAAAACTGCCCCATCTAATTTATTTTTATATATGGTTATATTTAATTAATAGTTTATGTAGTTTTACAAAGAGCCTATAATATGAGATTTAGTATTTAAAAACTCCGTGGATGAGATGTTTGATGGGACTCATTTAAGGATATAATTAGTACTAATTATTGACACTTGCCAGAATTGAACAAGTTAATTTAGTATTTAAATGTAGTTCAACAGAGCACCTGGATATTCCTGACCTAGAGGTTGTCCTATGTCATATGCGGACTACATTCTAGTTAGCGCGCGGATTACATTCTCGGTACCAGTAGTGTGCGGTTTTTCATGTTTTAATAAGTTCGCGTTAAATGAAACCAAGTAATAAAAATTGTACCGGTGAAAACTGCATCTTAAATTTTCCTTTAAAGCAGTTTTATTTTTTAATTATTAGTTTTAACGTCACTCATTTTACTGTCAGTTTGTGCTATTAACAGGTTTACATTAACTAATGTAAATACCCAGAATGAGAATACATTTTTAGAAAACTCACCAGAATTCAGAATGAGAGAATTACAAACCACAAATTGAAAAAAAAAAGTCTTCAGTGGACTATTGGGATTTAATCAATAACCTTACAGGTTAAAATTAAACCCTCTAGCGTTGAGTCAAATCCACCGGTACTAATGGATTTTTAGATTAGAGTGAGTGCATTAAAAACTCTTTAGAGAAAACAAATTTTTTGCTCAAAATAAAAATTAATTATATTATAGTTTATATTTTCATAAGGTTTTTATTTGCTTTAATAGATGTTTTAACTAATGGAGATTATATTAAGGCATTTATGCTCGAGATATAATCACAATGTTTTTTTTAAATATTTTACGTTATGATATTACATAGAAAGAGGATATTTTTCACCGTGTGTAGTTATTTATTACTAGTTTTTAAGCCTGCCTACATCAGGTTGGATATAATACTAACCAACCTAATGAAATCAAATCTTCAATTGCTAGAAGCATGGAAGGTCATGCCTTGTATGAAAAAAAGGTATATTTCTGTCAGCTATTATGTAAACGAGTATAAAATTAGAGTTAACTAAATACTGTATATTTTTATTAAATAAGAAAATCGAAAAACCAGCTCCCTTAGGTTCTCTACCGTGGTCTGCACTGTAAGTGTGCAGAGTTCGATCATTTTAGGTCCTCTTGAGGTCTCTGGAGGGTGTGGAAAGACAAACAAACATTAGGAAATCATTAAGCTTTTTCAAATGTTTTTAAAATTTATTTTAAACTAGCTTATTACCAGTTTTACGCACAAAATGTGTTTAATCAAACGTATCTATATCTAGGAATCTTTAAATGCTTGTCCAGTAAATGCGATAAGCAAAAGATGAGGAAAAAGCCATAAAGTATTATTTTGTAGACGCTATCTTGAAACAAAAGGGCAAGACATACAAAGTCCGTTCACCGTAGGAATTGTTTTCTGAAAGGCCTTTTTCCCTATCAGAAATCTATTATATAGTAGGATGTTGGTAGGAAAAAAGACCTTTCAGAGAGTAATTCCTACAGAGAATGGAGTATATTTTAATTAGCTTATACGTTAACTGGACGCACAATCAATTCTGTGGTTTTTGCGTGATAAAGTAAAAGCCAAACACAAACTAGTTTTTATATATTAGTAACATATAATGGCTAATTTGTTCAAAACAGTTTTCTGAAGTTGGTATATATCCATCATGGACTGTTCACCATTTTTACATATTGCCCTCCCTTATGACATTTTTGCACGAAGTACCGTGTGTGACTAGAGCTAATCGTTAATATTTGTACAATTCTCATAGAGACAACCTTATCTGATTGATAGAAAAGTTACCAGATCTACTTTCATGTGTTTATACGTCAACTTACGTGATCTTCTGTAATTTTTGATAGATATGGATCAATACAATCATAAAATATGTAAAATGTTATCTGTGGCGATCAGAAAGATATGTTTGTATTTTTAAACGTTTACGCCTATACAAATTGGACTATATCAAAGAAAGTATTCAAACAGTTTATGTATTACTCACAAATAAAAAGAAAAGCGTCAACAAAACCTACAAATAAAAGAATAAACATGACGATAGGTTTTTTTTTATTCTTTCTTCGTGGATCAGGGGCAAACACAAATGTGTAGACGCAGCATTTCCAAAACATAAAGGGCACTATGTATTGTATAGTCCATTTTTTAATACTCGCGTTTTACTAACCTTACGGGCTATACGATTATGAACTAATTACGTTAATGATTTTAGGGATTAAGAGTATTATGTTTATAGGAAGTGCACCCGAATTTGCGTGGTAGCAGAGTGGAAAGTCATTTAGGAAAACCACCCTTAGTACACCCGACCTAGTTTCAATCTATCTTCCCGTCATGAGCAGTCTAGTCTACTGCGAAAGTGAGTTCTTAGATCATTCGACCAATGAAGCGGTTATATCTACAGCTCATTAACCAATTAGACTTCAAAATAAGTCTCGCTTCCTCGTCTGTTTCGTTGTTAGGAGTCGCTACTTACATTGCCGAGTAAGAAATAAGCTGAGCAGCCATGGCCAAGAACTAGGTTCGATAATGACGGAGCCGATTAATTATTTTATAATATTATTTAGTTGAATTCAGGCTTTATAACAAGCTACACATATACAATACGATGGAAAAACGGCCAATTAGCTCTCTACGCTACTCTTGAAATACACAAACTCAATTTATTTTCAAATACTAGAACCTTGGAAGACTCTTATAAAAGTATAAAAGACACAACAAAAAAATTACATTTACTATTTTTGTAAACATTATATATATATATATCGAGACCTTCCGTGGCCACTTAGTCTAAGGTGTTACTTTTGTGTTAGACTAGTCTGTTGATGACAGGGAGATCGAGTTCGAATCACGGTCAGGTGTTCTGAGGGAGATTCTCCAAAATAGTCTTCCAATTTACCTACACGTTAATGCGGCTACACTTCCAGAACATGTGTGTACAAGCGGAACAAGTATGACGCAGCGCTTTTTTTTTTAAAAAATTCCATTCTTTTTTTAATCATGGAAAAATCACTTTAATTCAACACTATCAAATACACATTATTAAGGGTAAATCTATTAATATCTGACGAAATTTTTTATTGATATAAATAATAAAATTATTATTATTATTATTATTATTACCGTGTCTTACTACCCGCTTGGGTTGTACGCACTTACGCTAATGTGTAATAGTAGGGTGATTGTGAGATGAAATGAAGGACCTACAGTTTAACGTGGAATCCGAACCACGGCGGAGGCCTGGAATGAAATTATTTAAATTTTACAGCGTCATAGTACTGGCCCCAATTGTCTATCGTTAACATTTATTTAAGTGAATGACTAGGAAAGTTACTTCAAATTCCTGTTTCATTTATTTTAAAATAGATAAGTCACTAATGGAAGTAAGAATTTAAAAAAGGTTCTAATTAAAAGAAATTAAGCGACTTTGTTGATGGATACATAATAAAAAAAGTTGTTAAATCCCCTAAAGTCAAAATAATAATTGTATTGCACAATTTTAACAAGCATGATGATTTCAGTTCATTCCTGTTTACGAATTATAAGAGGTCAAACTTGCTATTTTATGCTTTTAACGTGTCATTGTTAGGGCGATTGACCCTTTTCATTTGACGTGAAAATGCATAGGCTTGGGAAAAAAGGTTATCTTCAAGAATTTATTATTTTGAATTTTTTTTCGGAAACTTTGTTCAAAAGTAGAAGCATGTTGATTAAGTTCTACTTTTTATATACACATCTCCTCTATAATTTTAACACTGATCCAATATCGATAAGATCAACATTTTTCAATATAAAACTTCCGGTAGTATATAAAAAAAATGTAACAAAAGCTAAACATCGATACATTTTCTTGGAAGGGGTGTTGAAAATATCAACATAAAAATTTCACTCGTTCTCGAGAAAACTGATATTTCCAAACATACGATTCTACCGCAAGACCTGTCCGGTAGCTAGTGCCATCTACAGTTTCCGTGATCCATCTGTTCTTGTTGGCGCGGACGGATACTTTGGTCGGACACCAGACAGACTGGAACTAGAAGTTGAATGAACATGACCACCATTCCATCTAAAGAGTGACAGCTCTCTTAAAGGTGCTGGGGGATTTTTTTTTCACTTATACCTGTGAGATATTGTTTATTGTTTCGCGTTATTGTGGTTTGAGAAGAATGGCAATAAAAGGAAGTACACGTTTGACTGTTGGTGCAAAAAGAAAGAAATGTAAGGGAGGAAACCCTTTAAATTTTTTTATATTAGCTCAAAGTTATATAATTTATTTCAGCATCGCTTGCGTCTTACTACATATTCTAGTTATACACCAAAGTCATTTATCATATAGAAATACTAGATAGCTGTTGCCCGCGGCTTTGCTCGCGTGGAAGTTGATTATATACAAATACGAAAATATACATATGTATTTACAGATTAATTTAAAATATTACGTTACGTTGATGACCATAACTTGACCTCAGATCAAAAATAATGCAAGTCCGATACAAACTTTCACCCCCTTTTTCATCCCTTATTAAATAAAATTTCCAAAATTCCTGAAACACGTATTTATTTGTTTTACGTCAATAACCGAAATACAAAATTTTGTTTATGTAACTTTCAAAATGACGGACTTTCATACATATTATCATACCTATTATCATCCCCTATTTTGACCCCTTTGGGGTGGAATTTTCTAAAATCCTTTCTTAGTGGGTGCCTACATAACAAAATGAATATACAGTCCTAATTTCATTCTTGTAGCCTTGATAGTTTGCGCTCGGCAATGATTAATCAGTCAGTCAGTCAGTCAGGACATGTTATTTTATAAGTATAGATTAACTAAAACAGTAGTTTTAGACTTGTGTAGTCAAATAATAAAAAATGGTTTTAACTAAAATAGAAGGAAAATCCTTTTATAAAGAGATATAATTTTATTGCATATTTTTTTTAGCACCACGTCTTACTACCCGTTCATGTTATACGCTTATGTACTAATTACATTAATGGGTTAGGAATTAGGAAGGTTTAATATAGAGGAAATGCACCCTCATTTGTGTGGAGGGAGAGTGGGAAACCGTTTAGGGAAAACCACCTTCAGTGTACCTGACCAGGATCAAGCCCCGATCTCTCCGTCTTCAGCAGCCTAGTCCAACACCTGATTGGCGCGTTAGACCACGCGAAAGTGTCATTATTAATAGCACCGCATCTTACTAACCGTTCTGGTTATACGCAGCACAGACGAATACGCTCTCAAATATAATCATACTTTCAAAATTCAAAATATTGAAAAAAAAGTGTTTCGATTTTGTTTGTAGCTACAGAATATTGTAAACTGTGATAAGATTATTGATTAACATTTTTATCTAAGTAATATAATAATGGAATACATTTTTTCAAGTATAATCGTGTTTGTTATATAGGCTTTCACGGCCGATTTCTTGATTGCATTGATAATATATAGAGATTATTATAGCGCTCCCGAAGTAATCAAATGATGCAAGCGGTTCAAGTCAGAAATCTGTAATCAATGAAATAAAGAAAATGCCCGTGAAAGCCTATGTAACAAACAAGATTATACTTTAAAAAATGTATGCACTCACTCATCACCGTAACCTCCACAAACCCCTGGAGCACGAAACTTAAAATGTGTGAAGGCTCCTTTTAGACTGTAAGCAAGAGAGAAGATTGGGTTGTACGAAATTAGACCCCTGAGGTCTGAAGGGGGGAGGTGGGGGGTGTTGAAAGTTTTAAAATTAACTTCTTTTGAATCAACAAACAGAGAAGTGAAAATAATGACGGTTCCTACTACGGGTATTATTCACTAATCAAGAAACAAAGTTTTTTGCATAAAAATGCTGTTTTTGTGAATTTATTATCAGCCAACCCCGAGGGGAGATAGTTCTCAATAGTAGAACGTCCCATTCTTGACCTTGCTCTTTCCAAATTTTGGGGTCCCGTCCCACTCCGAAGCCCCGCAACCCCCAGCCGGAGATTTCCAGACCAAAGAATAAGATGAAAAACCCGTTTGGCCCTCGCCTGCCCGAACGCAGGGTCGTAGAAATCATCAGTTTGTGTCATTATGATCAAGGGGCAAACTCCTAACTTTCGCACTAGCCTTTTATTTTTATGGGGATGCTCTTTCCTCCTCTAACATTATATTACAACGTATAGTAAAGATTAACAAGTTACTTCTTCATTGAAAATCCTCATATTGCTTGACCACATCTATCTTAATTGTCCGTATTAGATTTTTTAAATAAGGGGGTTTCTGCTCCCCATGTTATAACTTTAACACAAAATCATAACACTTTAATTTATTTGTTAAAATACTTTTTGATAGTTACCCATTCAAGAGAAGTGTTTGTCGTAAAAATTCAACTTTTGGGGAGCTTATGCCCCCCGGGCACAACTACTCTGCTAAAATTGATGCAGTCGTTATTTCTTCTTTGAAAATATTCTCATTTCATGACTGTCATAATATTAGTTTATCAGATTATATTTTTAAATAAATATGGGGTTTTTGCCCCCCCTATCATAACTTATCACCAAAAACTCATATCCACCAGCAAAATCTAGATCTGTTTCGTAGACCCTCAGATGACTTGTCAAACCGCAGGTTCGGAACCTCTGCCTTAATTTCTTTGGTCAAGAAAAAAACACTTTACGTTACACTATTTAAAATTAACTAGCTACTAGGCCGTGACTAGGCATATTTCACGGCGTTCCTAGCATAATGAGACGCATATGACTATGTCCTCAATATTCTATTTGTTTATACCTTGAGCGTATTATTTTATCAAAGTGCCATTTTAATAAGCAGTCTAGCTAAATTCAAATTATCCTTCTAAACATATATCAATGTCAAAAATACACCGTATCTAAGCACCATTCGACTTACGTGGGCTTAACTTCGGAACCAATTAGCCGTGTAGGTCTAGGAATTACTTATAACTAAAACAAAAGCCAAAATTTAAATTATTTTCTCATGAATTAATTTCGTTTAAGGTTATCCAAAATAAGTTCTTATTTTCCCATACAACTTAGATTAAAGAGGAGAATATAATCTTTTTTAATAAAACTGGCTATTTTAGAGTTATGGTGATACTAAACATTCTCGCGCTTTTGGCCCCACGATGGGGTGTCAATTATAGGGATCACATCCAACATGTCCCACTCGTCCATCTTGAGGTGCTAATTATTGTACTGCACACTTAGCACACGATTGGATGATAATTGGGATGTTGTATCTCACCCCTATGGTTTTTAAGGAAATTGGTTTCATAAGTTCCCAAGATAGTTGAGCTAAACATGAGTGCACTCTTTATTGAGTTAAAACCACACTTTTTTAGTTGAAACTTTATATTACACTGACTTACTTGTATGGCAAACCGACGCGCAGAGAGCCACGTAGAATCTTCTTCATCCCTTAATATCTGATCCACCCTTTGCTTCTGGGACCCCTTGTCTTTAATGTTAAACCAACCAATAAGAGAGTTTTGACTGTCTGATGTTATGAGAGCTAGCTTCTTATTGGTGATCTGTTTAACTAAAAGGTGGTCCAGCTCATGACAGTTTTTAAATATTGAGCGGAAAGTAAACTTCTCACAAGGTATGGTGCAATCCTTATTATTTTTAAATCTACCTTTTGAAAATACCTTGTGGGTTTGAAACACAGTAAAATAAATAATATTTATTTAACGCTATTTTAAAAACATGGATATAATTTGAATTTAGCATATTTTACTGAAAATAAAATCGTTCAATTTGGCCTAATCATCTATGGATGAACCATTTAAGGAAATTTACATATTGTTCTTTTTAAAAAAAACCTCCATCCTTGAGTTTTCAAATAAATGAGAGGGTTCCATACCAGATTTTTAGAACGTGATGGTCTAAGTTAGAATCAGTATGCCTAATTCTTCAGTTCAACGTGTCTTATCAGAGGACCAATTACTCAAAAACTTTGCAAATTAATATTAACAGAACTTTTCATTAGATTATGCGAAATTCTCTTGTTTTGCCTGTTTTAACCACCATCAGGGTGACAAGAATAAATGTTTTGAGCCTTAAATTAATAATTGTTGTGAAAAAGTGTTGTCATAAATGATATTAGTAGCTTGACTGTCAGTTTTAATGCAGTATAATAAAAAGTTATCACATAGGTGTGACACCGAACATAACAGTGGGGAAAAAGGGTTCCACGTGGCCCCATGATAAGTTCCACGGACTCTAGATAAGAAAACACGACTTCTAAAATGGCCACCGTTCCTATTAACCCCAACCCCCTTTTCTCACCCCCATCATTCTCAGCAAATTGCAAGTTATTTGTGCCGGGAACCTTTTGTGCGGGTAGAGGCTTACGTCTTTTACAGTACCTCGGGCGTCGGAACAAGGCGTCGAATTTGTCGCTCCCTCAAAATCCCGAACCATTCAAAAGTTCCCCTTCTTGTCCGGGTAGCTCTGTAAGTACTGGCAAGTAGAGATAAGAGATTGTAATTACGTCAAGATTTGTTTCGAACCAAAAACCCCTTCCCGGAGATAGGAGCTTAGGTCGTTTAAACTTTCTATCAAGTCCCTAAAGCAATTTAGCTACAGTCCCATTTTCGTAATATGATTCTTTTAGAAAAATACAATTTTTTTTGCGCTCAACATGGCTTACATTTTACTATATTAAGTTTTATTTTATTATTATTAATAATATATAGCTAAAGTGATATTCAGTTTATTTAACTTGAAGTATGAATACAAGACCCCTGACCCCTTCAGTGGCTGCATTGTCTAAGGCGTCACACTCGCAATATATTGGACTGCCGATGAATGGGAGGACGGGGTTTAGTGCCAGTCTGGTGTAATGAGGGTGGATTTTCCTTAATGTATTTACACTCCCTCTTTCTGCACAAATGCGGATAAGCTTACTCTAAATTTGACCAACATTCATAGCCCATTGGCATAATTTAGTGTATGTGTGTATAACCTAAACGGGTAGTAGGTGTGATACTAAAAAAAATTACAAGAAAGTAATTATGATAACTTTTTGTTGAAACAAGGAAGGCCCTTTCTATTAAAGTTTCATGATTTATAAAAATTGTAACTTATAAAAACATTTTTAGTAAAAAATCAAAAAAACAGATAAATATGATTTCATTTTAGAGTAAAAAAAAATTACCGTGTACTCACTAAATGTAGGTTATAGACATGGTAAAGTTTAAAAAAAAAGTTACAATAGATTCACTATAGTTTATAGACGTGGTAACGCATCTTCTAAGTTGCAAAACACGGAATATTTCAGTTTGATAAACTTCATAGAAAAATAAACTATTTGAAAGTTGGGATGAACTTTCGTTCTAGTGTCAAACTATTTTTATTCAAAGTTTAACTTTAATAAAAAAAGTTGGTTAAAATTTTAAGTAAAAAGAGGAAGAAGTCTCACAACATTTCCCATGAATCGTCTGTTGGGAACAACAACGTTAAATAATCCCTTGCCATCTTATTGAGCTCAATTTACGTCATGTTTAGTAGATAAATTATTATTATTAGCACCGCGTCTTACTACCCATTCGGGTTATACGCACTTACGCTAATGTGTAATGGTAGGGTGATTGTGAGATGAAATGGAGGACCTACAGTTTAACGTGGAATCCGAACCACGGTGGAGGCCTGGCATTCCCCACACTCACAAGATGTCTTGTCAGAGGTGAAGGAAGGGTTTAGTAATCAGATAAATCTTTGCCGGGACCGAGGATTAGTAGATAATTAAATGAATATTTAAAACCATTAACAAATAAAATATAAGCTTATATGTTTAAACTTTGAATCGAACTGTGGTAATTTATATACCAATGAAAATTCAACGAAGAATGAGGATAGAGTTCGGAGGGTTGTAGGAAGGAAAGATAACAAGAGAAAGGGGGAAGGAATGTTAAATGAAAGGGGGGAAGAGCAAGCAATCTGAGAACGTCTTAGCGCTTGTAGCCACAAAAAACATATCCAAATAAACATACAATGAAAGTAAGTGATCCTTTTATTAATAAATTCTCATCCATTTTAAGTATTTTATATGGTCAACCGGAGCCTTCAAAATTTATAGTAAGAGATTCAAAGAATTATTATTCAGGAAAAGAATTGTTTGTTGTATTAGAATCTCGAAAATTGGTTATGATTAATTTGCATACTACGAATATGAAACCGTTTTACTAATTTATTGGGTTTAACAACGTGCATTCAGTATTAAGATGATTGGCTAAAGAATGTTTAACTACAAAATCAAGATTGTAATTGATAGTTATTACTAAAGGCCGGATTTTAAGTAATTACATAATGTAATCATTTAATTTTAAAATGGGAAAGTGAATTGTTGAATTAGGTTGCTTGGAACTGTATTTTCAGTTTTAATTGTACATATTTTTATATATTTTATCGACTATACGAAAGTATAAGGGGAGATAATGCGCATTTGCTAGATCGTGGCTTCAGCAACACTTTCATGCGCTGTGTCAGTTTGTAAACACAAGTTGACGAGTTGTAAAAACAATATTTCTTTGATCTGATTAGATCATTTTACCCCAATGCTCTTTCGTCAGGAGAATAAACGGATTTCTAAAGTAGTAGTTAAAGAACTAATGACAAAAAACAAACAAAATCAATCAAGGAAATGTAAGATTATTTTTTAAGTCTTTCACAATAATATGGTACGTAAAGCGATCTTTTGAAAGGCAAACAAGACCAACCATGTATAATGTATATACGTATTGGTGTAATATTAATACTGGCTAGTATGTCGAGGTCAAACATTTAACCTCGGATCGATATAAGGAATTCTAGAAAACTTACTTTTAACTTTTTTTAAAAAAAAATCATGAGTGGTCCGACATTCACTTGTTTTCAAAGAGCTGGCAATAGTGGCGGTTTCATGGAAAGTTTGAAGTTCTTGTATTATTTATAAAATCAGTTATATGATGCCATTTATTTAAGTATTTAATTAATGGTAGATATGAGTAGTGTATAACATACTAAAAACTCGTTAAAAAAATCGTACGTGCTTATATTTAGAAAAGTGTTCTATTACTTCTTATATTGGAATTTAATTTAATTTTATAGCTGAAAATTTCTTAAGGGTATGAGGGAAAAATACATTAATACTTTAAATATCTCAAACCTCATTTGGACGCCAGCAAACACTTTTTAAATTAATTCAAATACTCCATTGACTTCTTAAGCATAATGTAAAGTGCATAAGAAAGGTCTCATGATCCTTTAAAGTGAGTCTAACAGATGGCAGCATTAACTCAACTTGAGTCAAAATTTGACTTTTCTGTACCCTTCATATGCATGTATTACTAACGAGATGAACTAAAATTTATTAATTGTTACATATATACACTATTACATATTTTACTAAGTATTTTAGATGATATTTATACATGTTTTTACACACGTTTTTACACACGTTTTTAGGCTAACACCACATATAAAGCAGGGCTCTAGTTATTTCTTTAGAACTTGATTTCGAAAAGGGTGTTTTTTAAATCAGACTTTAATGGTTTAGGACAATTTTAATTACATTTTTCAAGTATTAATGGGTGTGTTATAAGATGAATTAACAAAGAGAAAGTTATTATTTTTATTAATAACGCGTCATACTACCCGTTCTGATTGTACACGCTTACGCTAATTTGTAATGGCAGGATGATTGTTAGATGAAATGGAGGACCTACAGTTTAACATGGGATCCGAACCATGGTGGAGGACTGGTATTCAACACATTCACAAGTTGTGATGCATACACGTCTTGTCAGAGGTGAAGGAAGGGTTTGACAATCAGATAAATCTGTGCCGGGACTAAAGAGTGAACCCCGGACCACCAGCACAGAAGTCCGACACCTTACCCCTTGACTGTCAGGTCACCTAACAAAGAGAAAAAAACAACATGGGACTATTCAACTATTCAGACCAAAGAAGTAAAATACTCCAATAATACTCTAAGATTTTTACTAAAAATTAGGTTTCAAACATTTAAATATAACTACTTGTCGAATCGATGGGTCTCCTTTTCTTTACGTAAGTGAACTAGCGAAATTAACATAGTCCAATTCTCTTAAGACAGCAGCTAGATAAGTACTACTAGATATACTTTCATGTATTCATACGTCAATTCATGCGATATACAGCCAACAATTTTAAGATATCACTAGGGCTAGCTATAAAATAACATTTATAATATAATCAAACTCAATTTTGGCGGCAAGGAATCTGTATTTTCTCCTATATTTGCATTGGCATTTGTTCTTCTTTAGAGTAAAATTCATTTTTAGAACATATTTTCTCCACATACGTGTTGGTAACAACATATGGTAGGAGTTATTGACTAAAACGTATGATTGACCAAATCAGTGGATTTTTTTTTATTAAAGATGGTTTGCTTATAATAATAGTATTCAAATCCAATTCCAATTCAGATTAAATTTAAAAGTGAAAAAAAAAATTAATCCAAAAGACGACATTTTCATTCACATTAAATTTTTCCTAAATATTATTCCGAGCCAAGTTATAACAAAATGCTACATCCAATATTTCTACAGCGCGTTGTTCCTCTACTATGTAGATTCCCTGCGTTTTTTTTTTGTATGTGCGTTTTTTTTTACGAAGCACTTAAAAACTCGATGTTAAGATGTTACTTGTTTGATACAAAGCAATATAAAATTGCTTTTCAATTTACCAAGACTTTTGACGCGGAAAATTAAATTAAAGTTACGACATGACTGCTCCATCATACCTCAGAATAAGAATTACGAACCCCAAAGCGGAAAAAGCAAAAAAAAAAAACTCTTCAGTCTTTCTTTTCATTTTATTACAAACTTAGTGGTTCTTTCAGTTCATAAAATATTATATTATAAACTCCAATTTATTGAA
Source organism: Timema monikensis (assembly GCA_902151445.1). NCBI lineage: Eukaryota > Metazoa > Arthropoda > Insecta > Phasmatodea > Timematidae > Timema > Timema monikensis. Next base: position 363,905 of record CABFVZ010000119.1, read on the forward strand.
AACGAGTTTTTTTAAGTCGTAAATATCGTCTAAAGAAGATAAGAAAAGAATAAAAGAGTGAGTGAGGCGGTTGGAAGGGGGAGAAGATCGTAACCAAAAGGGAAGAAAAAATTCCTTGTAGATTGGTTCCTTAGCTACGGTTTGGTGAGCTCCAGTGGTTGTGGAGGAATGACGGATGAAGTGAGGGGTCTCAACCACCGGATTAATAGCGCGGTTACCCCGAAACATAACCAACAGTCCTCCCCATCCAGGAAATGGAGTTTCCATCCCCCCCTCCTTAACCTCTCCAGACAGACAGTACCCCGCCCGAGAAAAGGCATTCCAGTCACGTGTAATTGACGACGCTGCAAGAGAAGTGCGCGTGCTCGGGAGTCACGAAGGAGGTTCCGATGATGAACCAAACTAAAACACGCACACTTAACACCGACCAAAAGCCCCAGACAAACCCCTGCAAAACTCATACAAACCAAAACAAGAAGCCCTGACCAAAACAACGGCAAACCCAAGACAAACCGCAGAAAAATAAAAACAAACTTTTTTTTTGTTCGAATGGAATCTTGTATTCTGGTTAATCGGTCGTCAGTTGGGCTGTAGTGTGCTGAAATGACTGATATGCGAGGGGGTAAGTAGAATATATATTACTAGCCTTTCAGATGTTTGTAGCCTTTCAGATGTTTGTAGAGCTGTATCAAACCAACAGGGAACTAGTTTGTGGAGATGCATCAGACCAACAGGGGAATAGCGTTTCGTACTTTTCGTGAGTGTGGGTCTATGTTTGTACCAATTAATAATTGAAAGGCCTTTTTAAAAATAACTAATTTTTAAACATACTTTTTTGCGGCTAAAACGATAGATCTTTACCAGTTTTTTAATTGTAATTTTATGTACTGACTAGATAGCTGTTGCCCGCGGCTTTGCTCGCGTGGAAGTTGATTATATACAAATACGAAAATATACATATGTATTTACAGATTAATTTAAAATATTACGTTACGTTGATGACCATAACTTGACCTCAGATCAAAAATAATGCAAGTCCGATACAAACTTTCACCCCCTTTTTCATCCCTTATTAAATAAAATTTCCAAAATTCCTGAAACACGTATTTATTTGTTTTACGTCAATAATCGAAATACAAAATTTTGTTTATGTAACTTTCAAAATGACGGACTTTCATACATATTATCATACATATTATCATCCCCTATTTTGACCCCTTTGGGGTGGAATTTTCTAAAATCCTTTCTTAGTGGGTGCCTACATAACAAAATGAATATACAGTCCGAATTTCATGCTTGTAGCCTTGATAGTTTGCGCTCGGCGATGATGAATCAGTCAGTCAGTCAGGACATGTTTTATAAGTATAGATTATTTGTGCAATGGATCTTTCTACTCTGGTCTGCTGACATATCAAAACCACGACTATCTGAATTCTCTACTTATGCGCTGTTGCCTCAACATGCACCCTTGACTGTTGCATTCGCAAGGACGTGGCAAAGTGGAGATCCTTCCGAATTGTCACCAAGGATGTTGATGCACCCCACCTCACACGCCCTTTAGTCCCAAGGACGGAAGCAATACGTCATCGACATGTCCTTAGTGCGGTGTTTGACTGGCAGCAATTTCATTACCGGTATTATCCATTAATCTGATAGAGCTTTTAACATTTTTTTTAGTTATTAAATGTACACGTTCTGGACCTACTGAATACATCAGCACACGAATTATTAACCAACAAACCAGAACAAATACAACAACGAGACCCCCAGCCGTTAATTCGCCACTGTCACCCACAATAGTTGCTACTTACTTACGTCAGGTCTGGTCTAGGGTTAAGCCATATTTGTTCCAGATATTTGGCGGGGTCTTACCTGAAACAAAAGATATGCATAGATTAGTTGCAATAGGGCTGTGTAAAGATAAGGCCAATATTAAAATACAAATTTATACATACCGCGTCTTACTATATGTTCAGGTTATACTTTTATGTACTAATTAAGTTAATGTGTTAGAGATGAGGACGGTTGAATTCAGAGGAAGTGTACTCGCATTTGCGTGGAGTGAGAGTTGAAAACCATTAAAGAAGATCATTCTCGGTACAACCGACCAGGATTAGAACCACCAATCACCCCGTCAACGGTAGTTCAGTTTAGTTCAGTTCAGTTCAAGAGGGACGTCTTAGACCATGTGGTTCCCGAAGCAAGTTTAACTACCTATTAATTTTATAAAATCTAAATAATGACTTGGCAGTCCCAATTACAGATTACTAAGACTTTATGACTCTTGACCTGTCAGAGAGACAAGTATTGTGATCGCAAAAAAAAAAAAAATCTAACTCAAGGTTTTAATAACATTTCATGAACCCCTTGAACTAAAAAAAACCCATATATATATATATATATATATATATATATACGTACATATGTATATACGTATGTATATACGTATGTATATACGTATGTACGTATGTATGTATGTATGTATGTATGTATGTATGTATGTATGTATGTATGTATGTATGTATATGTGTATATATGTATGTATGTATGTGTGTGTGTGTATCTCGGTCTAGAATCTAAGCCATTCCCCCTCTCCCTCCTATACTTTATACAATAGTTTGTAACAAAACGTTCCAAAAAATGAGATCAGTAATCTACCCTTAATTTTAGGGCTAAAATTAAAATCACTGATCCTCTAAAGGTATTCTCATGTAACTTCCAAATGTCAAATTTTATTTAAATCCATTTAACTGTTTTAACTATAGATACCAGGTACATACAGAAAGATACCTACAGACACAATGACAGACAAAGAGATCGACATCTTTGTATAATCCTTTTAAACGAGTTCGAGGACACACTAAACGTTATCACCTCAGGGATGAGAGTGCGGCTCTTAGGGGAATTTCAAGTGGTCTTACAAAACTTGGTCAGGAGTTCGACCCCAGGGCACTGTTCCCGTCCGCTCGATCAAGTGGCTGAAACGAAGACCCCGCCTGAAACAAGGACTCCGCTTCAAGTGCACGTTGCGATGACCCCCACGATATCTCCCCTCTCCCCCCCCTTCCTAGCTCTATGCAAACACGCAGAGCTCTCGGCACACAAATGAAGCACTTAGCACCTGATGTAATCCCCAATTACCCGTCTCGTGTATGTGTTACACCCTATAGGTTAAAATGACCAAACTTCTGTCCATTCCGTGTCCTCGCCATTTCACGAAGTGGACCAAAACAAATTACGTTAAATCTCTCCCATTTTATGAATTTGATTTTTTTTGCCCTATATAGTTAAAGCATAACAGAAATTAGTTAAGATATGTCAATAATTATAAAGAAACCCAGCCTAACTAACCCCAACCTTCTATTCTAAAAGTATTATACAGGTTTGGACATACCTCGTTCTTAGCGTGACCATTTCACGAAATGGGAAAAAATTCGACCTACTCCTGAAATACCCGATTTCGTTTGAGGAGTAACATATACACAGAGTTAGGACATTTTACACTTCCGTTGTTCAAACCAGATTTCTCAAGGAGATCGAGTTAAAGATCATATACACGCATTATATATAGGATGAACTAGGGATGGAATCCTCAAATCTTTAAGAAGATTCAATGATTCGAGAAAATATCTTATTTTAGATTTAGAAAAAACAAAAATTTGCTTTAAAAAATTAACATTTTAAAGACTAATTTTCTATTATACTATATAATGATTTCCTCTTATGTACCTTAATTTTATAAGACTGATTCGAATTTAAGATTCGGGATTCGGGATTCGAAAGTAAAATAAAGATTCAACCCATTTCCAGTATAGACATCAATTTCAAAATTGAAAAGAACAAAACAAAAACAAACACAAACAAAATTTGACATTGACTGGTCTTGTCAAAGTAGATATAAAACATTTTCCATATTATAATTTGTTTGCGGAAAAGTATTAAAAAAAAAAGTATTTAAGAAAAATGTTAACTTCAATTTGAATTTGTTTATAAAATCTTATATAATACCTTGGAAGACATGTTAGTAGGAGGAGGGGTAGACAGCTGGAAATATTTAAAATTATTTTCTTTCTCTAGTCTTTTTCATTTTCATTTTCAAGGGCTCAGGGTTAACATTATTTTCCTAAACAAATTCCCTGTGGTATCCAAGTTTTGAAAAAGAAATCTATTATGATATTTATAGATTAGATACAAGTGTTACGATCGGTAACCAATCCATAGAGGATGGGAGCGCGCACATAATTATAGATTGGAAACACATCTCTCATATTATATAAGTAACTAGTTTAATAACATGAATCACTACACTAAAAGCCACATGGCTGACTCACTCACTGACAATGTTTACCCACTTCCAGATTAGCTAGAAACTTTAAATTTGGCAAACTTATAGCTTCTAGGCTGTAACCGACGGAAAAATTTAAAAAAGTTAAAAATTATTAATTTTCAACCCCCGAAAAAATTCAAAATGGCGGAGCAACTTTAAAGTCGGTGCGGACCTTTCTTTGGAGGACTCTTGTGGCTAAACCACAAGACCTATCAAAAAACGGCTCTGGAACTACATTAACTTACATCCACTTGAAAAGAAAACCCATTGGGGGTCTGGGGGCGGAGCACCAACGAGTAAAGTATTTACAAAAGATTGTAATGTTATTGATTTGCCCCTAAAGAATATGTGAGAGCATTGACAATAATATCGTCCTAATTTTATAAACTTATCTTATTTCATTTAAATTATAATCTATTACATGGCGCTTGAAGTACTTTTTATTCCAAGAAGGTACACGCTACTGTAAGTGACGTCAGAGTGTACCAGTCAAGTCAGGTTGACAATATAAGATTTTTAAATAATAACTTCCTCTTCTCGAATGATCGAATAGAGATTTTAAAAAGTAACGAGTCAGTTTCCGGCTCTCGAACCTCCTAGTAACACCGATATGTTTTTGTCTTGCATTTTAAATTTTTTTATAACACAACCTTCTAGAAGATTCCATGAGTAATGGATATATACAAAGAATGGTGCAATGAAAGGCACTAGGCATCCAGTCCTTTAAGTACTCGGAACTTGAGCTCCTGTCCGCGATCCCTACAATCGTGCTATAGGTCGCGTAAATAGTTCGTCGACGACATGATCTATTTTCTCTTGGGGAATGCCAGGCCGCCACCGTGGTTCGGATTCCACGTTAAACTGTAGGTCCTTCATTTCATCTCACAATCACCCTATCATTACACAATTAGCGTAAGTGCGTATAACCCGAACGGGTAGTAAGACGCGGTGATATTATTATTAATATTTTCTCTTGAAATAAACAGAGATTTAGAAATAAAAACATGTCAACATAAAAAGAGTGTATTAATTGATACCATAATCTAATCATCAGTAAACCCTTCAATTAGTGCTTGACCAAGGGGCAATTATCAGCTAATTAAACGGTAATATCTCATCAATTGTGACCCAAGACAGGAATCCGTAAGTCCGAAACTTCATAATTGGCGCACATCACGGTGCGAGAAGCACAATAACGTCATAATTGGTGCACATCGCGGAGAGAGAAACGCAATAACGTCATAAGATGCTTGATACATGTTTTCTGTCCCTGGGTAAACTACCCTAACACTAATATATTCCTAGACCATGCAGAGTTATTTGGTTTGACAACATCCTCTGAAGAAATACCGGACACAACTGTCCTGCTATTCAGTCAGCTAGTTTGTCCTGCATGAACTTCTGGTCATGAACCGGCCGTTCATTCCTAACTGGAATTTACATGGTCAGAACAGAAGCCAATGTCTCAAGATTAGGAATGTAATCGTAAGCTAGACGGCCGTCCTAAGTTCCTAGTTTAAACTTTGCACTTCTGTAGCTGCATATTTTTAATTTTGAGTGTACACTCTGTTCAACGTATTGTTGGAGCCCAACAATACCCCTCAATAGATAAAATTAATTATTATGACAGTTATGCCATAGTGTTTAAAACATTGGTGCTTTGAGCTTGAGGTAATATAATCACCATCATAATCATCTGTTTTAAGCATGTGATTGGGTCAGTTCAGTAAAATGCCTCTTCTATCCTACCATTCTTCTCCTCTCACTTGCACACTTCTGTTGTCTGCTCTTTTCATCTCTTTCTTGGCTTCCCATGCGATTTTTTTCTAGATACTTTATATTCATAATTTTCTTTGGCATCCTATCCTTCTCCATCCTCATTAACTGCCCATTCCCCCACTTTCCCAGGATAATTCCTAATCTTATTTCTCCTCGTGACAGCTAACATGCTCAAATTATTTACCATGGTATTTAATCTCCTAGTCTCCTACATTCACTGTCCACGTTTCTGACGCATGTGGGACAGTGGGTACAGTGTACTCTCTGTACAACACTTCCTTTTACTTCAAGGGGACTTCTTTCTTCTTCATAGCAGGTCTCTTACACACCTACAGAACTGTCACTGCTGCCCTCTCCTCAATAGATCCTCTCTACTTACACCTTTCTCCAAATCACACTTCCAAAGGTATTTTACGTTCTGTATTTTTCTCAGTTCTACTCCATTTAACTTTATAGCTTTACTAGGCCTTATCTGCTTCCTTGCCATTACCATAACTTCACACTTCACCATGCTAAATTTCATTTCACACTCTTTCAATTCCTCATTCCATTACCTTAGCCGTTCCTGTACTTCCTCTTCCTTCTCCACCCCTACCATCAAGTCATTAGCGAATATCATGGCTTTCATTCCTTTCACCAAGAGTTTTCGTGCCCCTTTATTCATGAACATTTCCATTACCATTAAAAATAGTATTAGTGAGAGGCCACTCCCCTGCTTCAATAACAACTCATGTTATCCTAATACATATTTTCACTCTCATTACAACTCCTCTTTTCACTTCGGCCTCCTCCATCGCTTTCAAAACTTGATTTATATCCACGCTAACATATGCCTTCTCCACATCCATCAATACCATTATCAAGTCTTTCCCTTCATAACTTATTTCCATCGGCTGTTCTATGACAGATATAAAACCTATTGTAGAACTGTTACCTAAATACGTGCTGTTTCTCTCTCCACCTTCCTTTAATTTCTTTAATTTTTTTTTCAGTATCGGCTCATATTTTTGTACAGTGGCACATTAACATTATCCCCCTAATATTTTTAGCACTTTCCTTCTCCTTTCTTGAAAATAGGTTTTATAAGTACCCTTTTTTCCAGTCTTTTGTTACCTTGTTCTCCCTTCAAACCACTTTGGGCACTCTGTATAACTATTTTATACCTGCTTCACCTGCAGCTCTTTTCATTTTCACACTCAGTTCGTCCACACTGTGTTTATCCTTGTTTCATCCTCTTTAATTCCTCCTCCACCTCTTTACATGTAGGACCACTTTCCTCCTCTTCTGCCTTTTCTTCCTTCACCTTTGTTTCACGATAATCCCTTTCCTCTTCCAGGTTGAGCATCTTCTCAAAATATTTCAACCATAATTTTTATTCCTCTCCTTTCTTTGAGGGAATAAATGAAATAATTATGCGAACTTAATGTTTCGATTTTTTTAAACTGTGTCAAGGTCAATTTAATGCTGACAGTTCATTATTCTATTTTTTTTGACAGATCCTATTTGCTCTCCCAATTTTTTTTACATACAAGAAACATCCGGTGTTTTCCCGGTTTTCCAGTTTGTATGATAACCCTGCTAAATGTTTGACAAAATTGGTAACAATTATTTTATTTACTTCCCTGACCGTTGATATTTGTAACAAATAACTTTTAGAGAGGTAGGTAAGGTTTGTTCCGGACAATCGTCTGCCCTCGCTACTAGGTATTATTGAACTGAAACGTTAAATCCCCGTAAGCCAGTCAACCCTGGGACGCCATTGTCCGGCCAGAGTCTGCTACAAACGCTTCAGTTTACTTTGTGCCTCACGATTACAGAGCGCTTCAGTGGATCAACTTTCATAGAAGGCAAAGGGGATGGGGGTAGGAGGGGGTGGGAGTAGGAGGTGGACAAACCCCCGTGGCTGGGTACAGATGTAGAGTGGACTCGTGGTAGAAAGGCAGGTTCAAAAAATACTAATACATTTTTGTGTGTGGTCAACATAGAAAATATGTCTCGTCGTGTGTAGCTCCGAAAACTTGGAACGTTCATTTAGCTTAACTCAGCCCAAATTAGAATCTGTAACCCCAGCTATAGTTTTTGTTGTTGTTAGCCCAACACCGTTGACCACGTGACCTCCAATGCAAGTATCGCATTTACCTTTATTTTGGTTTTTTACTTAAAATCTTCCTTTTTTTCGATATTGTTTTGTTAACCTCAAAGCCCCCAGTCACGCGAGCAAGTAGTGTCCCCTACCCCAGTCACGCGAGCAAGTAGTGTCCCCTACCCCAGTCACGCGAGCAAGTAGTGTCCCCTACCCCAGTCACGCGAGCAGGTAGTGTCCCCTACCCCAGTCACGCGAGCAGGTAGTGTCCCCTACTCCAGTCACGCGAGCAGGTAGTGTCCCCTACTCCAGTCACGCGAGCAGGTAGTGTCCCACTACTCCAGTCACGCGAGCAAGTGGTGTCCCCTACTGTTGCAGGAGCAAGGGCTGCCAACTCGAGTAATCGTATAAGTTCACCGGCGCGCGGATGTGGCTTGTAGCCGTCTTATTTAGGAGGGTCCTGAACCAGAGGAAACACAATTCCCGCCCTCCTTTACAGACCGTCCCGGTAGGGGTAGGGTGGGAGGTAATCTCCGACTTGGGTAACGCAATAGGGTTGCCAGCTAACCCTTCACCCATCAACTAGGTCAAGAGGAGGGGTAATGGAAAACAGTGCGAGAAGGGAGTAAAATAGATTAAGGCCTAGAGACATCGAACAAAGGTTGAGTCGTGCGATGTTTATAGTATTTAAATAACTTTTTTAAAGATGGACTAAAAGAAGAGAGGTAAACCCCGCAAATAACGCATTTAGTAAATAGATCAAACCATTTTTACAGTTCGGGTCCCACTCAGTACAGAATACACACATTTTCTCTCAAACCATAGTGCGAGAAGTTGCCATGAAAAGTCTGTACACCTTGGAGGAAAGTGGAAACCAAGGTAAGGTCCGAGGAGGTCTGTTTTCCCTCGTAAAGGATGAGCACAAAAGCACGGTAAGATAGAGGGGGATGGGGGAGGAAGGAAAGTCAACCAAGGAGTCATGAAAATTCATGAGTCTAAATGATGCAGACCCCGGTGACCCCCTCCCCCCGCCCACCTTCTCCGCAGCTTGCAGGATGGGATGCGCGGTGGCAGTGTCCTAAATTGAGGACGTCACAGCATTTTATTCCAAGATATACGAAAGAGAGAGAGAGAGAGAGAGAGAAAAAAATGGAGGTTAGGTCCGGGATTTTCGGGCGGGACTTTGTTTGCGACACACGTAGTGGAGACTCTCCCCCCTGTCCCCTCAAGATAACAGATTCCATCTTCCCCAGAAAGAAAACCTAGGAGTGTTCGTGGATTGAAGGACGTGAGGAGTCTTCTAAAGGGCGGAGGTCATGGTCGGGTCGTGTGGGCAATTTGACGCCTTTACGACACTATGATACAGCCGAAATTTCATAGGATTAAAGGTTTAACAATAATAAAAATGGTACGAATTTTCTCATGAATGTCATATAAAAAATCACTAACCTAACCCTAATTAAATTTTGCGCAGAAAAACAGAACATATAAACTTGATAATCAATCTTCATAACCGGTACAGTTTTTATTAATATAATTCAAATAATGTCATTTTTTAATTAAAAAAAATAGAATTTTGTATACTCACCTCAAATTATTCATATTAGTAAAAATAAAATATTTTATTATTAAACACCATTCGTTATTAGGGTCTGCTCATTTTCAACCAAATCTCAAATGTCTTTCCGAAAAATTAATAACAAAAAAGTCCAATTAAAATACCCTTAAATAATTTAATTTAGAAAATAAACATAAACTATTATTTATCACATTAAATAATTCCTAGATACTAATTTAGAGCACACCAAGACTTTTTTGAAATCTTCCCAATTAAAAACAATAAGTAAACTACTTTTAATTTAAGGGCTAGGGTCAAAATAAATGAAACAAAGTATTTGAGGTAAGGACATATAGCATCTAAAATATAGAATTTTAAACAAAAACCATTAATTTCGAATCTATGCTCAGGCAAACAAGCTGAAAGGTAAAAATCAACGTATTTGGGTTTGAGTACCATAAAAAGTTGAGTATTCTTCATAATCTCAAGGCCCAATTTTTTTACGATTAAAATAATCTCTATATTAAAAAGTAGAAATATAAAAAAAAATCCATTTCATAGGCTTTACATAAAATGTTGAGTAAAATTCTGACGAAGTTGTAGATAGGGTTTAATATACCACTGCTCAACTTGACAGTCTTCGGTTAGATGTCGCTTACAGTTAGTGGTGAAGTTTTGGCGTGCACATAAAAGTAATACTAATATTCGCACTCCCACAAGCTCAGTTCACTAGCACCCAAATAGTTTCTTGTTAAGGTAACCTTAATATCCAGATAGCATTCTTACATAACACTTAAGATTTAGACCTCACCGGGATTCAAAACAAAGTTTCTTAAGACCCACTTTGGTGCTCACATGTCCTAAGGCACTACTATCGCTGTAGACTAGTCTGGCGAGGACGGGAAGATCAAAGTTCAAATCCGGGTCAGGTGTAATGAGGGTGGTTTTTCCGAAATGGTTTTCCACTCTCATTCCACGTAAATGTGGGTACACTTTATTATTATAACCTTATTCGTTCCTGAAAAACACTAGCATAATTAGTATATTAGCGTATAACATGAATGGTTAGCGAGACGTGTTGAAAATTCTTAAAGGGCAGTTTCAGTGCTAGTACGTAATTTTTATTAGTTCTTGAAATATTTTTCAATTTAAGAATTTAATTTAAAAATCAAGTGTATTTTTTTTTTCTAAATTGACCCTCAAAAGAGATGAGATATAATCTGAAGCCCAACTATATTGTCCGTGCTGAAAACTCTCAAGACGAACCTAGAGAGAGACAGAGACACAGAGAGAGAGACAGAGACACAGAGAGAGAGACAGAGACACAGAGAGAGAGACAGAGACACAGAGAGAGAGACAGAGACACAGAGAGAGAGACAGAGACACAGAGAGAGAGACAGAGACACAGAGAGAGAGAGAGACACAGAGAGAGAGAGAGACACAGAGAGAGAGAGACACAGAGAGAGAGACAGAGAGACAGAGAGACAGAGAGAAAGACACAGAGAAAGACACAGAGAAAGACACAGAGACACAGAGACACAGAGAGACAGAGACACAGAGAGACAGAGACACACAGAGAGACAGAGAGAGAGAGACACAGAGAGAGACACAGAGAGAGACACAGAGAAAGACACAGAGACAGAGAGACACAGAGAGAAAGACACAGAGAGACAGAGAGACACAGAGACAGACAGAGAGACAGACAGAGAGACAGAGAGAGAGACAGAGAGAGAGACAGAGAGAGAGACAGAGAGAGAGACAGAGAGAGAGAGACGCTCATTTAGAAAAATTCATTACACTCAAAATTAATTAATTCATTAATTTATGTAAGTTGTGTTGAGGGGGGTAATACACACAACTCACCATATGAAAATAAGTGTTGCGCGCACTAATTTAGTTCTAAAATGTTTCACTCATTTAACGCAAATAAACAAATAAAAATACAGCCAACAAAATTATAAAGTGAGCAGCCACGATTATGGTTTTGGTAAAACCAAGTTTCAAAAGGTAAGGGACGAACCAAGAGTTAATTACTAAAAGTGAACAGTTGTGGAAACCATTGAGAGTCTTTGCACGGACGATAAAAGATAAGTTCTAAATTATTCGCAACAAGACAGAGTACAGAATGAGAGAGAGAGAGAAGATAGGAATTTGCATGGAACTAGATGAAATATGAAGTTGTTAAACAAGCTTGCTCAGTTATTAAGTGTTATATTACATCGCAGTTTTGGTTCGGTGAACACTAATTTAAACAAAATGAACAAAAAGCAAGACGGTAACGATAAAAAGACAAACGACAAAGTCAAAAGTTAATGACATTAAGAGTGAGGAGGAGAATAAGGGCACCGTCTACTTGGAGAGAAAATATCCCCATACTACGGTATTTATTTTGAGAAGGGCAGTTCTGAAGCTTCCAAATTAACTAAAACGGTCCTTAATTAACATATAATTTTCTGTTGTGAGACAGTTTGAAAAACTACTTTGAGGAAGTTTTTATCTCTTAGTTTCGAAATATTTCTGTGATCTAAGAATTGCGACATTTCACGTGAAATTTCATTCATAGTAAGCAAATTATACCTCTACACGATTATTTTAAAATCCCTTAAAAATATAGTCACCACGCCCCTTTCTGTGGGCCTAGTCTGTCAGTATAGCTTGCGGGGAAAGGTAGGAACGGTGTCAAAATAGATGTCTGGGTTCTAAATTACAGTGAAGGGTCTGTATTTTGGGTTTATTAGTAGCACTAAGGGTTAATACAAAAATGTGATCTTAAAAGATGTTACAAACAAAAAGATGAAAGAACTTTGATGCACGCGCTCGTGATAGAACTGGCTTAATGAGGAATACTCTCTGACTCAACTGACAGCACTTGCGACCCCCTTTACAGACTCTAACCCAGTGCCCTGGGCACGACAGTTGTTTTCTAGCACTAGTACCCGATGACCCGATGTTCTAATCCACGTGGTCCCGATGAAAGGCAGAGTCACTGCCTCTGAGTAGATCTTAAATGTGTCAGCCACGATAGTCCTACCCCTTTATAGTTCGATTCGGCCCAGTTGCCGAGCACAACAGGGACAAGTTGTTATGAGTTGTCAGCGTTCTTTCATAATGTTTACTAACTCATCACAACAAGTTAGCTAGACCAGTTCTTTCAACACTTTTATGTTAGTTTTAAATAAGTATCCCAACTTAGGGCAGGGGTGTTACAATATGTACGAATCTAAAATTCTTTAAGGACATGTTGATACCTTTTCCTCCATTTTGTAATATACCATATCTCAATATATATATATATATATTGAGATATGGTATATGGTATATATATATATTGAGATAGGGTATATGGTATATATATATATTGAGATAGGGTATATGGTATATATATATATTGAGATAGGGTATATGGTATATATATATATATATATATATATATATATATATGCTACTGTGAATGTGCAGAGTGTGATGTGTGATGAGTTTGTAAAGTTACCGGTGATTATACAAAGCCACTAACTAGTTCACTTGGGGAATTGCAAAAAAGTATATACTATTTCACAGACTCGCCGAACACTTTACAAAGTCACCGGGTAGTTTATAAAATTGCCATCAACCACCAGTGAATGTTAGAAGTCACATTAATATTAAGTTAGTTTAGGCAAACTAAGTTAGTTTAGGCAAACTAAGTTAGTTTAGGCAAGCTAAGTTAGTTTAGGCAAGCTAAGTTAGTTTAGGCAAGCTAAGTTAGTTTAGGCAAGCTAAGTTAGTTTAATTTAGATTTGTGTTCTATATTTTTATCCTCATATACTATATATTTTATAAAATCACCGGTAAATGTAGATAATAAAGTTCGTGTTTCATACTTTCAACAAAATACATGGGAAATTTATAAATCGCAGGTAAATTTAGAGATAGATACTATTGTTTGGTAAATAAACCATCTCTTAGGGTTATTATATACATTTACTGGCCATTTTACAAAGAAACGAATTCAGCACATTCACAGTAACATTTAATTCAGCTTTTGCCAAGTTTATTTTAACAAAATTTGCAGTGACGACGGTAAAAGTTTTAACACGGAACTTTTCCTAAGAAGGATAATTCGAAACTCTGTACAAACTTTAATGGGAGATAAGGAACACTAAAAACCTTTTCCGTTGGTAATGTATGTACGCAGACGTCACCATTTGACGTTAGAGGACTGAGCGTCAAATGGCTATTTTTCGCTGTCATCATACGCAACGCGGACTTCGTACGTGCAATATGAATCATTTCACGGACTATGAGGTGGCTGACATGAATCTAGCATATAGCTAGGAGAATTTATAAAAATGCACAGCCAATCAATGCATCGACGCTGCCGGGCATTTATTACTTCTGGCGATCGCTTCTTTGAGAAAGTTTTCTAAAATTCCTTATAATACAAATGTTGTTCACCCTTTGCCTTTCATTTATATAATAACAGCCACTGAAACGGGTTTTAAAAGTAATGTACTTGATATATTTATTAGTTTAAAAGTCTCAAAGATAAGACTTCATAATCGATGTTTTCTTACTTGCTCGACTCAAAATTGAGGTGAGAGTTTAAGAGACCAGGCATACGACCTTATATACAAAAAATATACAATTTACAAATATTAAATGTGTCTAAAAATTTTCAATTTACAGGAAATTAAAGAAATAACATCTTATATATGAATACATATTTAAATAAGCAATATTTAGGTTTCCTCACTGCTTCAACTACATATCGGGTAATTTGGGTTTATAGTCGCCTTATAGACAGCCTAGAGCCCGGGAGGGGTGGGCCAGTTTTATTTGGGTTGCCGCAACTACTTTTAACAAAAATAAAACTATAGGCCTACATTCAATTCTAAATGATTTTTTTACTACCGTCAAAAGTAACAGTGAGTGAGTATGATGCAAAAAAGTATATACTATTTCACATACTCGCCGAACACTTTACAAAGTCACCGGTTAGCTTATAAAATTGAATGAATACATCCTTTGTGAAGAAACATAATGTTATAAAACTATCCAGTTTGTTTGTTTCTTTATGCCATTTATAAACAATTTCTTAATCCAAATTAAAAAAAAAATTGTGATACTTTTCTTATCTTTGTAATATACACAAGTGGTGGGTGAAGGGTAATTTTAAAAAACTTAAATATATCAAAAATCTACTCTCCTTTTTTCTATTTAGCACTGCGCTTTATTACCTGTTCGAGCTTTACGCTTGTTACCAATTACGCTGATGGTTCCGGGGATTGGTAAGGTTATATTTAGAGAAAGTGTACCCACATTTGCGTCGAGGGAGAGTAAAAAATGCTTTTGAAAAAACCTCTCAATACACCCAACAGTTTTAAAACTCTATATCTCCACCCTCATTCTGTGAGAGTAGAGCCTTAGATAATGAGGCTACCGAAGTGGGGTCCCAGATACTTTCTAACAATTTAGAAGCAAGCCAGAAATTATAAATTGATGTTTAAAGTGGACTTATAAGCAACATAATAATCTATTTGGTTGCTGAAATTTTCTCATGGTTAAACTTATTATTAATAAAATTATTAATACGTGAGGGCTGTTATCTTGGTATTCCCGGGCCGCTTGTGACCCCAGTCCACCCCTGGCCCTACTGTATATGTTGGTTTCTCAACTACACATGCGATATCCAAACTACTTAATTATTTCTGTAGAAGCTCGTCGCTAAAGAGAGTGCTTGCCTTATCAAAGACATATTCTGAGAGTTTATACGAAACATGGTAAAGTTGGTTTTTGTTGTGGGGACGAGGGTTGGAAGGGGGGGGGGGGCAGTGGAGGAGTTCTCTTCAGCACAATGGCGTAGCGCGGTCAGCAACGTCGAAATTGTGTTTCGTCAAAAGTTGTAATCGTCGACTCAAACTAAACAAAAATGTTACCAAAAGAAAAATGAACTAGCTCAACAACAAAACTCGAAGGCAAGTCTTTGCTTCGCCTTTTGTTCTTTTATGAGAAAGAGGGAAGAAAAAAAAAGGTTTTCCCGAAAAGTTCTTCCCCTGTATTATTTTCTATTTTATTTCCTTTCGCTTGTGAAGAGAGTAAAAAATAAAGTAGAAGACCGTGGGGGTTCTTTGGTTATATGTAATAATAAACTTTTAAAAGTTTTTTTTATTTTGGTTTTTTGTGGTGGTAAAAACAATTTACCTTCTAAAACAATCATTGTCCTTTTACCTCCGCTAAAGTTTACGTAATGAAAGCGAAACAATTCCCTCAACCTCTAAAGAAATTATGAAAAACCTTAAAAGTTTTCGAGATTAGGTACTTTTTGTTAAGAAAATGGGATAAAGCGGCTTTTGTTTAGTCCTTATGAGAAATTTCTACATTCACTGTTAGACAAATATTTGCTCAGCGTTAAAGACAAATTCTTTAGGAGGCTGCTTAGGTCGTTGAGATATTGCCAATCAAATGTTACACTTTGGTTTACGTCATTTCACTAAACAATGCATAATCATTAGTTATAGATGGCTATTCAGTCATTCTAATTATTACAGTTCATGAGTTATAAGAGGGCCAGACTTCCTATTTTATGTTTTTTACGTGTCATTTTAAAGGTTAAGTAATTAAAGTACGGAGCTGAAATTTACTCTAACTATATATTCATACGAGATGTACACAGTGAAATATTTATAGTACCTCATATACATGTCTAGATGTATTAAATATCAGCCCATACATTAATCTTAACTTAACAATGGTAAGGGAAAAACCTAAAATAGCAAGTGTGACATCTTTTAACTCGCTAACTGTAATGATTTGAAATCAGTGAATAGCCAGTTATAGCTTGTTAAGCGTATAACCCGAACGGTTAGTAAGACGCGGTGCTAAATATTATTATTATATTATAGCTTGTAGTTATACACTTGTTAAAATTGTAAAACACTTTATTGTCGAATGACCTAAAATATTAACAAAACCTTACAGTACACGAGGTGGTTGTTTACTGGAATTAATACAAAACTATTTTCTATGGCCCTATGGCCCTATACATACATACATACATACATACATACATACATACATACATACATACATACATACATACATACATACATACATACATACATACATACATTCATAGACTTGTAAACATAGTTTAAAAGTTGACATTTTCCCTCTGAAAAGTATCAAAATCCACATATTTATTTTTTATTATTAAGAGCTAGATGCCCGGCAAACCAAGATTTAACTGATATAGGAGCACATAATGTATCTTAGTTAATAAAATTATTTCATTTAAGACAACACAAATAGTAGTCATTTTTTTTCCTCTTCCCCTTTTTGCTCTCCTATCGCTGGACATCACCCAGGAACGCTATAAACCCACTTGCTTTCCAGCATTTAGAAATGTCTAGGTTTAATCTAAGAGGAAGATATAAGCAAGGATATTAAGTAGAAATGAATCCGCATTAGCTTTCAGAGATTATGAGAAAACTACCCTACAATATACACAGTAGAGATATGAGCCACTATTTTCGTCAATTTCAATCCGGTCTATTTATAGCCATGCCTCCCTAGATTCCATGATCACCCATGAGGTAAAATGGTTTTGGCTATGGACAGAGAGACAGACAGACAGACGGACAGACAGACGGCATAATGAAAATATTTTTTTCTGTTGCAGATAGTCATGAAACATCGACATTTATCAAAATCTTCCACTAGGATCACAATTCTTTCTCGCTATAAGGGATCACAAGAAAGTAAAAATATTACCCCCTTACAATATTCTCTTGAAAGGCATTTAGTTTACTATAATAGTTCCCAAACATTGTTTACTATACCAACGAAACAAAATAACATCCTTTAATTGCAGAGCACAAATATTGAATCAAGCGTCTTCACCATAGTAAAAATTATAATAATCAGTCATACAATAAATTGAAATTTTACTATTATTGTTCAGGGAGGAAGTCTGCACGAAACCAAATCTACATAATTTACAATATAGGTTTACGTAGCTAACACGCCAGCAATATTAATCAAGCCAAAGGTTTATCTTTGATAGAATTCTTAAGGGAAATCTATCTGTACAAACACGTTTTATCCACTAGTTTTTACCAGGAATTAATTAAGTATTAACAAGAAGAGTTCCAAGCCATGGACTGTCTGCTTTGGACTGAGAACTTAAATCTCAAGTTGGAAATATCTGTAGCAAACAAACATTTTCTCTCTTTACATTTTTTCTTTGTTCAAGCGAGACAAATTTATCACGTCTTTAGTGAATCTTATATTTAGTGTGTGAAATGATTTAGTTATAACTGCGATAATCCTAATCTAGAAAAAGGTAAAATATAATGAAGATTTTAAAAGGACACTTGTAAATATTATTAAATTTTTATTATTATAGAGTTTATAAGTAAAAAAACTAACTACTAATAATGGACGAAACTAATTTGAAGACTCTTTTCACCTAAACCAAGGTTATTATTAAAGAAGATATATAAAAAAGAAAATAGTAAAATAATGACAAATAAAATAATATACTATGTAGAACTAAAAAAAAATAGAATGTATAAAAATGGGGCCTTTGGGTGATAATTAGTTTTCTTTCACGATAGTATTTAAACATTTCGTTTTTTAAAATGGGCTTTTTTAACGACTTAGTAAACATGTTTGGCTACCCCTAACCCTAAATTTATCTTAATTAAACCAGTTTTTTAAATTAAAATCTTTCTGCCAAATATACAAAATAATTGGCGGATAAAAATCAATATTTCAAATAATCAAGCTTATTACATTTTTCTCGAGACCATTTCATCCATTATTATTAAAGCGTAATCTTAACCCATTTAACCTCAATCTCATTTGTTTATTATGTAGTGTTTTTTTCTCCAAAAATAGTTTTAAAAAATCCTTTCACCGCGTTTACTGAAACCCAATCAAGAATATAATACGGTTAGTACGTGGGAATTAAACCGAAACGCTAAAGCACCTCTGATTACGTTTGTTAGTTTAATGACGTGATGGGGGGGTGGTGATTAGGGG
>CABFVZ010000119.1:388812-412945 GCA_902151445.1 Timema monikensis
GAGGAAGAAGGGGCACACTTAAAACCTTAACGACGTTGCCGACAGGCATAAAAAAAGGGCGATAATTATTTTATAGTGAATTCCAAGGGTGTTTTTAACCAGTGACAAACTGTCTTTTATGTCTCAATTCTGGACGGATTGTCAGGCCTTCAGTATAATAAACAATTCACGGGAGGCAAAGAAGCAGAAAGAGAGGGTCGTAAAAGATCGACGCAATGCGAAAGCTCTGAAATCATTTCGGAAGAAATGTTGTCGCCGTCTTTTAAACGGATCTACCGTCGAACACCAGAAGGCTAAAACGCTTCTCATAGAAGGCTTCAAGGCATAGTATTAACAAAGTTTTATAGTGTCTGTTAATTGTTCCGTTCAGTTTTATGATAATACTAAAACAAACTAATTAGAAGGGCAGGAATTTATGGCGTCAACATTATTACTTAAGTCAGTTATTGTGAAACGTGGTATCTTACCTTAAATGACGAGAAGAAATGTACGCTGTTGGAAAACCAAGGGCTTAGTAACATATTTGGTAAAAACAAGGTGGGGTGAAAATATTCTGTAGAAAAGGTTACATAATTTTTAGTCTCATACTTTGTTCTCATCACCAGACATTGTTAAGGTAATCAAATCTCGCAGGTTGGGGTGGGCAGGAAACGCAACGTGAGTCGAAAAAAATAGAAGTGTTCATTGACACTGACTGGCAAACCCAATGGGAAGAGACAATTGGGAGAACCTAGCTGGAGATTAGAGCCATTAGAATGAGATGGACAAGATAGACCAGCTCAAGATAGAGATAGGTGGCTTACTTTAGTAATACATTTGAATATATTAAATCAAAGACTATTCAAACAAAACTATCAGTAATTTAATTTTAAAATACATGAGATCACTTGACTATTGTATAATATAGCTTTGTTGTGGACGAGAATGTTGAAACGTTGTGTCAAAGATTATATCCAGTCACCTGTGAGGAACCAACTCGAATCCAAATGGGGGTAAAATATCTATTCATGTCTTCCTACTCACGTCTATACTACCCTTCGAGCTTCCAGCTTATTCACAATAATATGATAGAGATGAGTAATAAAGAATTTAAAGGAACGGCACCCGCATTTTCTTGAAGAGTGTAGGCGAACACCAGTACAGGTATTCGAACCCACTATCACCCCGTCAACCAATAAACAGACAAAATGAGACTGAGGACTTGGATCTCAAATCCACCGGTGCGTAATGATTTGAGGAATAGTTTATTCGAAGTTATCTTAAAGTGGGGGTACCGGCTCTTATAGCCTGTAAAAAATTACAATTTTTTTTAATATACAAAGTTAAAAATACCTTTAGGCGTAAACGTTTCGACTATTCCATTAAGTGATGATTGCGCCTGATATAGGCTGTCTCGCCTTTTCCATGACTTTTATTGGTGCTTCCGGGGCAATGAACCGAAAAGAGGGTGGGTGGAAGTTGGGGAGTTGTGCGGCCGTACTCTCTCGCGCGTTGAATCTCTACTAAATTGAATTAAACCGCTTTTGTTTTAGAAAACCCCCTCATAAAGCGAGGTTTCGTGAGAAAATAGTGGGTGGGGGGAAGGGGGAATGTGGCTGAGGAAAATAATAAACCTTTAAATAGAATTAGAGGCTAGTTCAACATTACTTTATTTTGCCAAGAAATTAAGCAAAAATATAAATTATAACGTTCGGCTATCTTTTAAATTATATTTTAAATATAAGAGTTTATGAAGCCGGGTTTGTAGAGGGAGGGAAGATGAAGTGAGGTAGGGGTGGATTGAGAATAGGAAGGTGGTTGGGAATGGGAAGAGGGTCGGGTTGTCACTCATTTATACTCGTTAAGAGTTAAGCTGACCTTGTTTCTTACTGTTCCTTGGAATGTTTTGTAATGATTATATTTTAAACATCCCATTTGACCAATTAAGAGAGATAGCGCGATCTAATACGACCTAATAATATTAAAAATGTGCTTAATTTAAATTATATATAGCAGTAAATATCTACGTGGTGCAACATCCTCTCCATCGGCCACCACCCAGGCAAAATCTTCTCGAAGGACAAGGAGGGAAGAGACGAGGGAGGGATGAAGGCTTCTTTTTACTTGAATATTCTAGAAACAAAGTCTCTGTAAGCAACTCTGTTATAAAACGGAGATGACACTCGCCGAGCAGTTAGGACCTGCGTTTGTCATCATCCCCGCATTAAAGTATAAAGAAGTAAAAATATGTGATGGTATTACATGTCTATCAACTAAACTGTGCGACGGACTTTAATTACTAAAATGGTGGCAGATAATATTAAAGTTTTTTTTTTTTTTTTNACCAAGTTACAGTGATATGTTCAATTTTACATAGCAGCAGCTAGCTATCTACAAATGAATGTAACACTATTTTAAATAGATGGTAAAATATCAAGTATCAGAGTCAAAAGTTGAATTATACAGACAGAAGCTGTTTCCAACTTTTAATTGGGAGTTTTTTTTTATCACCCGACGAGTTATTTGCGAGATTTTAATTGTGAGCTCCACAGAAAACTAGGACACTACTCACCCACCCCTCCTCTCATCAGAGGGGGACAGATATAAATCACGTACACAGAGATTCTGGATAGGAAGGTCTTTTTATACTAATGTGTCAACATTAATAAAAGCCTAAACTGTTATCAATGTTATTTATTAGGTTTTCTTAGCACCACGTCTAACCACCCATTCGGGATATACACCCATATACTAATAATACTAATGGGTTTAGGTATTAGGAAGGTTTAAATTAGAGAAAATGCATCCGTATTTGTGTGGAGGGAGAGTATAAAACCATTCAGGGAAAATCACCCACAGTGTACCCGATCGGGATTGAACCCCGATCTCCCCGTCTTTGGCAGTCTATTCTACTGTGAGAGTAGCGCGTTAGACCACGCAGCCACCGAAGCGTGTTATTAGGACGTATTGATAAAGTCTACCAAAAGTGAAAGCTACGGGCCACGTGACTTGTGAGGAGGTTCAAGCTAGCTTTTAATGTTTATTTAAGTCTTTTTTTATGTTAGGAAAAAGTTTGTACGCTTTTTACCAACACTAATTCTGAAATAATCATTGACGAGGAGCTCCCTTAACACTTGCATGGATATCTAAACAGCTCTGTCGTGTTAAGTTTATAAAAGTGTTAGTAATAAATCAATAAGACTTTAAAATATATTATGGTATTTGTATTTATATTAATATAAGAATGTGGTATGTCGTGAGCGTTGCATGATCTCTACCGCAAGCAGAGATCTGACATTTTAAATTCAGTAGCCCATGTGAATAAACATGCGCACCTAAGAAGCAGGAACTTTTTAATTTATTACTTTTTTAAAAAAATTATTAAAACCGGGTTGGAAATAAAATGGATGAGATTTTTTATTTTTTTTTTAAAGTTAATAAAAGCATCGGGCACTTCGGTTACCTTAGTAATTAAATAATTTGAGAAGGTCCCCAATTGTATACATTTTATAGCAATGTTTTGTTTATCACTAAAGTAAAAATGATTTTCCAACAAAAAAAATTAAAATTTCAAGACAAAATTCAAAACCCGGTTCAAACACTACTAACGTATAAGAACAAGAAGATTGTCATGGTAGATTGTATAACGTACAAACTAGATATAAGCAACGCACACTCATTCGACGACCTGATGTTAGGAAATATTAGATGTGAAAAATACTCTAAAAATTAATAAATATGAGGAAATAGTTCAGAGTTATTCAAAAGTATTGGTGAAAAAGCTATATAGATTTTATTCTTAAACGAACCGACATACAACAATTATCATGCCATGAAAATATCCAAGAACTCTCCAAGTAGATGCGTTGTTTAAGGTCGTTCAGTTGTGGATATGGGGGCACGTTCGGTGTGTCCTTGGTGTATCCCCACAGAAATAAGTCACAGGGTGTTAAGTCTGGTGATCGTGGAGGCCAGAGTAACAATGTAAAATCCTATTCTCCAGCACGGCTGGTCCAACGTACCGGTCGTGTGGTATTCAGATATCGACGAACATTCCGGTGGCAGTTACCATACCCAAGCAAGAATTTGATGCCGTTCTCCTTCCTTTAAGGCCAGTCTACAACCAACATACCCGCTTGTCGGACTCGCAACTACGCAATCGCAAATGCACTCGTAATTACGCTTTTATTAAATACAAAATAGACTGTCTACAATGAAAAGTCGTAAAACGTAATTTCAACCAATAGGAACAAACATCAATGATGACTATAAAAGTCAAATTCATATTAATGTTTTCAAATAAGAAATAAATATTTAAAAAATATTTAACTGGATAAATACACATGATTTTAATTGGAAATCCTGTATTCATTACTATACATTTCCAATCGTTTTTGTCATAGACCAATTAACTTCAAATTATTTGATTTTAGTAGTCCATCCATATTTGTTTTTTGATTGGCTAAACGCAAGCCAACGCAACTACATAAACGCAAGAGATGGACAATGTTCATCTCCTCCCGACAAGCTGGTCCGACAGTTCCGACATACGATTGTGTTTGCGTAAGCTATTGTAGACAGACAAAATTACGTTATTGCATAGTTGCGAGTCCGACAAGCGGGTGCGTTTGGTTGTAGACGGGCCATTAAATCCGTAACGGTTCGGTTAGCGTTGAAGCCACGGTTAGCGTTGAAGCCACTCTCACTACAGGCCTTCGGTTTTGCACCACTACTTTTGAACAACCATGTATTTAGGTCAAAGAGGGATAAACTAACAAAATAATTTAGAAGACTACAAAATGAACTCGGTTTGTATGCATCCCCAAACATAGCACCTGTAGGCTGAGGTGGCGTGGGCATATGGGTGATGGTAGGGGTGCACACAACATTTTATTCGGGAAGCCTCAAATATAAAAACCCCTTTACTCTCCCATCAATGCCTCGGCTCACTAATGTTAAAATAATTATACTTAAAGGGGGCCGTATCTCAGGATAGGGTTAAATGGCGAGCTTAAATTTGCGGACATACGTTTTCTAGTTATATCAAGGCCAGTGATCTCTTTTCTTTAGGTTTTACTTGGTACCAGTTTTGACTACTAATAGCCTACCTCTATTCAAAGGTACAAACTATGTGGGTGAACTTGAAAATAGACTACCAACATTTGATAAAGAGAGGATGGTAAACCTAAGTGGCAACACCTACGTACCCGGTAACAATTAGACCTCAGCCTTTAGTTACCGATACAACCAGAGTAACAATTCAACCTCTAGATTATCTAGTGTTCAGCCGAGATAAACTCTCTATACTATGTAAACTTGCTAAAAAAAATTAATTCACATTTATTACAAAACTGTGTTTTGCGTTTTTGTACATCGTTAGTAAAATTTTCAAATATTTCCCCCTTCTATAATGTAACAGTAGAACAAAATATTCAGGCAAAAAAAATCTTACTGTCCATAGTAAGGAGAGCGTTTCGATAAAAACAGTTTTTCGTGTGCAGGCAAAGTAATACATATTTTATACAAATAACCTAAATATTAATATTTACGATACAAATTGAATAGATAGAACTATATCATGCCTATTAAAGATATTTAACAGTTTGAAAAAAAAGTAAATAGTATTTTCGCTAACATTTTGGTCGCCGATTCGGTGGCTCCATGGTACAACGTGATACTCTCGCATTAGAACAGTCTGCCGATGACTTTTAGATCGTGGTTCGATGCCGGTCGGGTGTATTGCGGGTGGTTTTTTTCCCTAAATGGTTTCCAAATCTCCATTCACACCAATGCGAGCATACATATAAATTGAAACTTTACCATCCCTAAGCTATTAGCATAATGAGTACATAGACATATAACACGAAGGGGTAGTAAGGGGGAGAGCTACAAAATTGAGGAGCGATTTTCCCCACGGTTTTTTTAAACTTGTGCTTCATCTTTCCAAAAATACATAATTGAAAAAAACAAATAAATTTAACATTTTCTAGAAATACCTTTCACTCTTTTCACATTCACAGGCATCTCGAAACTCATTTAATATACTTTTAAAAAAATGAATATTTCTCTAACAACCTTTTCCACACCTCCACAACAAAAACCTTCAAAATGTCAAACCAACTACATAGCTACTCAAAGTGTCTGTTCAAAACCAGATTTGAATAGACACACTCCATTGTTCACAGTTAGCACATTTTGTAGAATGTACCCCATCCTCCCCCACAACCACCAACATTGTCCTATTCGACATCCACTGAATATTCATCAAGTCATCAGCATAGAAGGCCTTTCAGTTCGTTCGTCAGGAAAGGTGGGGTGCGGAGGAAGGGTGCAAGTTTTCAGGACAAAGACCTAAACAGTGTCACCACGGGAGCACTACAGAATCAATTTCCACACAATTAATATTCAAACGATCGTTTGAGTTAATCTAATGGTTTAGAGCTAGACCATTGGTTCCCAAACTTTAGCAGGGTTCTAACCCAATTTTTCCTATCCAAGGCCTACGCAACACATCACCTACAAGCGTTCAAATAATAGAATTTCATCACGTCTTACTAGCTGTTCCGTTTATAAGCATATATGATAATTACTTTTAATAGAGTAGGGACGAGGAAAGAAACAGAGGTAATTTGCATTCATTTGCCTAGAAGGAGAATGGAAAACCACCCTTAGTAGACCCTACCTCGATCCCCCTATCATCATCAATCATCAGCAGGCCAGTACACGTTTCACCAGCGTTCTTACCGAAATGTTTTACTTATTATAAATTGATTTTATAAGAATTATATTAAAACAGCTAAGATGTCATAAAAGGTAATCAACGATCTTGGGACGGATTTTTTTTTATGTCAGTGTCACAAAGCTGCCATAGTAAATTAAGTCAGCAAGAAACTGTCAGAGTGTGATAACCATAAAGGAATTTAAGCAGAACTTTCCAGTTATTTTAACAGCTTGCATTGCTATTTGAATTCCTCATCTTCCTAAAATCATTTTTTTAACACTTGGTTTTAGTTTGATATTTACTTTTTAAACAATCATTGCGACTTCATCCAAACAGACCGTAACCCTAAACTTGGTCACGACCCCTCAAGTTGGAAACCATTGATCCAAACATGACGATTCAATGTAGAGAACAATGGTTGAGCTGAACAAGATTTACAGTTTGAAACAACGCCTTAAAACGTTGTACACCCAAGTTCGCACTGACGTAATAATCTATGGCCTATCTTATAAGTAATACAAGCCTGTCATGTCTAACGATTCCTGGAGGAAGTTAATAATAAGTACAAACCATATACACCCTGTATATATATATATATATACACACGTGGTATATATACTAGGACAAAGTGACTTGATAGAAGCGATCGGTTCATCAAGCGAGACCTACATACTCGATATTGGTCCCTGGACTGTGGTTATCTAACCTTCCTCTTGTCCTTACAGGAGCAAATTAACCAACCCTCAGGTTGGATATACCTGGGAGGTTTCA
Source organism: Timema monikensis (assembly GCA_902151445.1). NCBI lineage: Eukaryota > Metazoa > Arthropoda > Insecta > Phasmatodea > Timematidae > Timema > Timema monikensis. The sequence goes on from CABFVZ010000119.1 coordinate 396,284, forward strand.
ACCACACCATAGTCTAGTCTCAGGGACAGACTGGTCGGTGGTTATACGTGACTTACACACATGGAAGATTCTAACGTGTACTATCGAGCGAACGAGAGAAATAGAAACTTAAGTTTCATACAGAACAGACAAAGCTAAAGAGGAAATAATAATATTTTAAGTATAGGTTCAGTGACTAGCGAGTCATGTATATACAGCGTATCTACCTAATAGCTTAATTTAATTTACTTTGTTTGGTAATCTCGACAGTTATTTAATATCAGCCATGAACATATTGTAAACTGAACAAACATTTAAAAAAATTATGATATAAATATTTATTTCAAAATTTGTCTCAGGCTCATGTCAAATAATGATAACATTATTAATATTTAATATTTTAATATTTAGTACCGCGTCTCACTACCCGTTCGGGTTGTACGCTTTAAGTACCAATTACTCTAATGGATTAGGAATTGGGAAGGTTGAATTAGAGAAAGTGAACCCACATTTGCGTGGAGGGAGAGTGGAAAACCATTTAGGAAAAACCACCCCCAGTTCACCCGACCGAGATTCGAACCTCGATCTCCCCGTCCTCAGCGGTCGAGCTCAACACGACAAGCGCGTTAGCCAACTACGCCACCGAGGCGGGTGATAAAATTATTAATTTATAATTTAAACGTATTTGATTATATAATATTTTATTTATTTGAAGGCAAAATAAAAGTTTGTAGTTAAAAATACTGCAAAAAAATACTTTTTGGCTAGTAATCCATCCCATACTACTTGTTAAAATGTATTACATATAAGTTATATTAATTTTAATATAACATACTAGCTATAAAATCAATTTTTGTTCTACACGCAGCCAACTACAACAAACATTTTAAATTTTTTTCTAAACAAACTACTACGTCAAATAATGTTTATCCCAGCCTACTTACTTGCGTGTCTGTACTGTCTCTCTTAATTGCGTAGTCGCAAACTTTAAGGCATTCAAAACAGAAACGCCGCCATGTATTTTGCTTAGCCTCCAAGCGGTGTAGTACTGTGTCAGCTATTGCCTACACATCCGCTAAAGGGCGCTACCTATAAAAACTGAAGTTGGCTATAACTGCACGATAAACACACCGTTTGTCGTAATCATTATGAACCGTTTGCAGCCTGTGGCAAGGTTCAATTTAGTAAAATGCTTCCATCCTCTTTTCTTACACGAGGCTTGCTCCTTTTTTTCGCTTCCATTCTTCATTCACATGCGGTCTTTTACATCCCCGTTACACAAGTTACACTTACTTCCTCTACTGCCTCATGTACTCCAACATCCTCAATAGTCATGTAGGCCTACATACCATCCCACACTTGCTTCCTCTACTATCTCATGTAATCCTGTTTCTCCTGGTGAGGACTAGCTTTCTCTCCATGGCCTCCACCTTCCTGGTCTATTACATACAATGTCTCTTTCTGCTACATACATAACTATGGGTACAAAGTAAATCCTATACTACACAGAAGAGGGCACGTCTCTTTTCCATAACAATTTCTTACACACACGTAAAACATTATTAAGCGGAAATACAAAGGCGTCTACCAACTAGACTGATTATTATATTAAATTGTGGCAATGTATAATTGTTAAGTAATTATATCACATCCTATACATTACAATCCTCAAGTCTTCCCTAGATAAAAGCCGGTGTAAAAAAAAGTAAGGAATGACTTGAGTAAATAATTAAGTTTAGCACTTAGAGATTCATTACGATCTTAGATTAATTAATCACACAACATCCTTTTTGACAAGACGCAAACCCTAAACAAAATATTTTAATTTACTCTAGACCCACTTTGGTGGGCCCATGGTCTAAGGCGTCACTTTCACCGTAGACTGGGAAATTGGGGCTCAAGAACCAGCTGGATGTTTTTTTACACCCAACTCAACATAAAGACGGGTACACTTGTTCAAAATTAAATCTAAGGCTGCACTAATTAATTTGCGCAATTAGTTAATTTGCGTTTACATCGAACGGGTAGTAAAAGGTGTTGCTAATAAATTAAAAAAACTTTCCTTCAACTTTTAAATAAGTTATTTCGTATCTCTTTGACCCGCCTCGGTGGTGTAGTTAGCTAACGCGCTTGTTTCGTGTTGAACTAGATTGCTGAGGACGGGGAGATCGAGGTTCAAATCTTTGCCAGGTGAACTGGGGTGGTTTTTCTTAAATGGTTTTCCACCCTCCTTCCACGCAAATGGGGGGGGGGTCCTACTTCCTCTATATTCACCCTTCCCAAATGATAACCCATTAGAGTAATTAGTACTTGGTGTATAACTGAAACGGGTGGTAAGACGCGGTGCTAAATATTATTTCGTATCTCAAAGAGTTGCGTGTATTTGATCTAAATTTATCATTTCCACTTATCTAAAGAACCCTCCAAGTCATTTTCATGGGTAAATGAGGTGCACCATTTTGTTTGTAATGTTGAATATCCATCATGGGTGTCCTGAAATTTAATGACGATTTTTTCTCTTCATTAAAAAAGTGTCTTATAATACCGCTATACTCATAACAGATATTCAACAACTGTTGAGATCACCGTCTGAAGAAAACTAAACTATGTTTGGGCTGAGGCAATATTTTATTTATTTCTACCTAAAATCCAAAAATGTTTTGCTATAAAAACTGCAAAAAACACTTAATTTTTTTCTCGCGTTCTCTGCATACCCACCTTAACAAATCAACTATCTCAAAATCATCTTATCGTTTTTCCCTTAAGTAAACTACCTATAGTTTAAGGATGGCTGGATGAATTCACAAACCCCTAGGGAACCTTAGGAAAACCACAGATATCAAATTTTAGTCCGATCGGTAAAATTGTCTCCTCTCCAGTACCAGTAACAAGCAGATGGTATTCCTCTCTAATACCAGTAACAGATGGTAGGTATTGCAGTCAAGTTCAAGGGGTAATAGAACGTCAACACACAAATTTTTATTTTTTACTATCACAATATTTTTTCCCTCCCAGGAGTCAACACATAAAGTAAAATAAGGAGACCAATGAGCTGCTCTTTATCGTGGAGGTTCCGCTTGATTATTTATCCAGCAGAGACATTAAGGTACAATGTATAACCCCTCACCCGCCTGGAAGAAGCTGACAAGTGAACACAGCTCGACACGGTGCCGCTTCGTGCCCCAGTCAGAGTTGCCAACTCTACAGTCCCGAGCGACCGAGAGTGGAGCTTTAATGGTTTGTATTTCTCCCACTAGGGTACTACTCTGGTTTATATGTGTGTGTATACACACACAGAGGCACCTATGCACAAGTAGTGAGACTAGCGTGTAGATCCACAATTTATTTTGCATTCAAAATCAATCGGCCAACGTAAAAATTAATTAAAACCCTTCCGGGAACCAAAACAATATATTTCTGTGGGCTGAAGCTGGAAGGAGGAGGCAGTAATTAAAAATGTATATTATGAAGCCTTAAACTTTAACTCTTATACACATAATTCTTTTAAAACCACGTCTTACTATTCTTTCGGGATATAAGTAGATTCTCTAATTAATCTAATAGATTATGGATAAGGAATGTTTAATTTAGAGGAAGTGTACCCACATTTTCGTGAAGTGAAAAACTATTTAGTAAAAACCACCCTCAGTACACAATAAGCAGCCAGATTCGAACCCAACCTCCCGGTTATAGACAGTCCAGTCCATCGTGAGTGCGACACCATATAGTACTCGACCACCGAAGTGGCTATCAATGTATTATAATTATTACTTAATACCCGAAGGCCCGGAATTGGATCCTACTATTGAACAGATTGGTGAGAGTAAGGCACAAGTAGTATCCGAATCGTCAAGTTGGCAACGCTGATCCGAGTACACCCTCACGCACGCGAATAGGGTGGGCGCAGCTGACCAGTGAGGCGCAACACAATATGCCTCGTTAACCCGCTTTCAATGGTCGGTGTTCCGCCCAGCCCCGCCCCGCCCCGGCTCAGCGAGTGAGCTACCTCATCCCCTCTGAGCTTACAATCTCTCTGTGAGTAAAACGGGAACAAGCCAGCTGGAAGAAAAGTTTTTCTATACTATACCAAATATTATTTACATGTATGGAAGGAGATTTTGATAAAGGTTTTCCTTTACTATACCAAATATTATCTCCCTATGCTAAAGGAGGTTTTGAAGCAAGCCTTGCTTTAATATATTATATATTATCTACATAATTATATTGAGAGGATTTTAAGTCAAACTTTGATTCAATTTAGCAAAAGAGATCTTTAACTAACTAATGGTTACTTAATATATTCTAATAGTGCTTAATCTTTCCAAGTACTCGTGTACAATCCGCTTAAGCCAGGATCACAATCAACTTATCATGCACCTAAGGCTAACTTAACGTAAAGGTTCTTCTCGTGTTTACAAACGAAAGTAATCACGATGCAGTTAACTTAACGTTCACTTGCAGTTAACTTAACGTAAGAGATGTCATAAGGTCTTTTACTTCAAGTAAATGTTACTTGAAGGGTACCACGTGATCTAGCCAGCCAATCATATGCGAGTGATGTCAACAGGGCTATTTAGTAATTCATTTGTTGGTATTATGACGAAGGTTTACTCTTTAACTTAAGTTCTAATGATCAGACATTGAAACAAAACAATTAAACTAGAATAGGAAAGTTAAATTTATCAAAAAAGTTAAAAATACATTATATCATATTATGAAGATAAAAAAATGACACCTGGACACGGGAATTGAGTCCAGGACCTTTGTCTCAGTACGCCAATGCTCTAACCACTGAGCTAAGCTATCCAGGAATCATCCCGTGCCCATGGTCATTATTCACACATATTTTAAGGCAGAATCTATTATGGACGTATGGATATCGTCGGCAACAAAAATAGATCAGTGGCTAGAACATTGGCATACTAGGCCAAAGGTCCCGGGTTCGATTCCCATGTTCCAAGTGTCATTTTTCAATTTTCAGAATATATCTAGATGGAGTAATCCTCACTAAAGAGCATACATAATAGTTTTGGCTATTTGATTCATTTAATATATCGACTGAAAACTGTAAACATTTACAGACCATCACTTTAAAAATAGTAGACTACAAATCACAGATCAAAAGATTTATACTCTAGAATGCAGATTTTTGGATAGAGTGGCTACGTTTGGATAGAGTGGTTACGTTCATTTTAAAATATGAATTAAAATAGGCATTAAACTATGGCATTAAGGTACCAGAACAGGCACTTAAGGGGAAAAAAGCAAGCAATTTAAAATTTACCTTACTACCCGGTATCTTATTGCTTTTTTTAAAGAGTTAAGTTTCACTACTCATTAGGGCTATACGCTCAAATGTTGTTACGCTCAAATGTTAGGGGTTAGGAAGGAAGAGTTTAGAGGAAGTGTATCAGCTTTTGCGTGGTGATAAGGTTTTCTAATTACATGGTTTTTTACTCTTAAGTACACTGAACCGAGACTATAATCTAGATATCCGTTTCATCGACAATCCAATATACTGCAAGATTGACGCCTTAGTCCATTCGGCCACTTAACACGGTCACGTGATATTAATCATTTGATACTTTTAGAGTGTTTTAGTTGAGAAATGGGTTATATTTATAGATATGTGTTTTATAATTTGAAAATCCGAGTTATACTTCACACGATGTCAAGGAATAAGATTTCAAATTAGTTTTTTCCCAAGAAGTCTGCCACTGCCCGATTTACGCTCAACAGGTGTCGATTTTCAAACCTACTCCAAACAAGTAGGTCTATGCCCCAGCCTGCCCGAACAAGTATGCCACAACTTAGAATTTCTAAGAAACTCTACTCTTTCAGCAGAAAATCCATACCGTATAAAAACAGAGGCTAAAGTCTAATTTGGCAAGTTTAGACTTTTATTTATAAAATAGGCAAAAAACAAAACAAAACAGAATAGGCAACTATAGGCACTATAAAATTAACATATAGTACTCTTACTAATAGAAAATGCATATATATCTAAAGTACCTATGTTTTACGATCGAGGAAAAGAAAAGGCAGATAGGCAAAATCCGGTCCTTAGTTATAAGCTGTGCCATAGTTTAAAAGGCAAGCTTACGACATTTAAGGGTAAACAAAGACACATTTTATGAAAGCCTTATTTTATTTACATCCTTCTTTCTCTCTTCCTCTCCACCTCCTGGCCACTTATGCTAGTGTGAAATCAGTGAGCCTAAGAGATTAGAAATTATTAGTTCCAAGATTGACAAATCATATTAAAAATTTTGGTAACATCTTGCACCCAAAGCTTAGTATTTTTTTAATCGATGTTTTAAGTCTAACACACTTGATATACCGAGGAGATGTTAACCTTTAAAACAAAAGAAAAGCGTCTTAAAACGCATGTGTCTTAAGAATATGTTAAATTATTGAGACGACTTGACTTTGCATATATTTTTATAAAGGTTCCCAGTTAAGATTTCTTCTAGAAGCATAGCTTCAAAAACCTTTCCCGTTAAATTTAAGTCATGGTATTTTTTATGATGCTTTCAAAATTATTTGTATGTGTTGAATAATGTATTTAAGTCCGACTGAACTTTTTCCCAATTAGCATACGTGCAACTTTTCTAGATGGAAGAAGTAAAATATTAAAATAACTGCTATATCCAGGCCAAGGGTTAAGAAAAAAATTAACATAGTTGTAGAAAGGTTATTTGACTAATTCCTTTTCAGTATTGCTTTTTTTTTCAGTGTGAAATATGTTAAGTGTCTTAGGCTAAAAATGTTCCAACGAATTTTTAATTTTCGTAGAAACCTTTTTTAAGAGGGTATAAAGAAACAAGAATAGTGAAAGAGAAAGTAATTTCTTCTTAAACTCCTGTATCTTTTCGACAGTTCCAACCCGGCATTTTAAATTTCTTTCACATCTTTACGCTCAATAAAACTTCAAAAAATCTTATGCGACGGTTTTTTACCTCAAGTTGGGAGTGAGAAATCCCCAGGCAAATAAGGAGGTATTTCCTTAAATCCGTGCTCAAAAAACTTCAGTCCTCAAAGTGGAAAACTTTTTTTTTAGAAAAACCTTACTCTCCCCCCTCATATTTTCATACAAGAGTCACACCCACAAAACTAAGTGCAAACTTAATTTCACGTTATTCTAAAATACTTTCTAGGAAAAAGTCATAAAATTTAAATCAAACAAATTATTTACGTAAAAATTGACACAGTTTCCCCGGTGACGTGTATAGGTAGTTTTAATCGCAGCAGAATGAACTAAGGATATTTTCCTTAAGATGGGAGTGTAGGAAACACGATTTAAGGGCGAAATATTTTCAGTTTTTATAGAAAAACATTTGGTAAAAACAAATCAAATTTAGCACCAGTAGAAAGATAAGCATAAACTTCTTCACATGCTGATGTCAAATGTTCTTGAATATATGCCAAGGGATTAGTAGAATTTAGCGACAACTTTTTCTCTTTAGTTAAAAAGTTTTTCATCAAATACTTATCTGCTCATGACATATTCAAGAAGTGTTGATACCTCAATGACCAGAAAATTAAAATATAGATTTATAATGGAGAAATTTCTTATTTTGGCCAAAAAATAGTTTAGCTATAAAAACTGCAAGAATATTTATTGCCCTTTTCTTGCATTCCGTAGACTCCCACTTTAAAGGTTTCCACGTGAATATGGCTATGGCTACAAGTCCTCTAAACTCTACCTTCCTCATCCTTTAAGTAGAATTAAACAGCACGAAGGACAGGGATGGGTGGTAAGACCTGGTCAAATATATTATTTACTTAAATAGGTCTTTATGAAGCGAGTCTTGTGGACGTACTTGTAACTCTAAAATATGGTAGCATTTTCAATACAAGACTGAAAAAAACAACTTAAAATTGTCCTTTAATCTTAGTTTTAATAATTAAAAGAGCTAAGGGTTCCAGATTGAATTCCAGGCACGGACAAAGCATGCTTCATATATTAAAGTATATCTATTCTCTCAAAGTTATAAATTAACGGTCTAGGGACTGAGTGTAAAGTCTATTCTATATTTAAGTTAGTCTATAAGTTGTGTAATGATATGATTAATATGTTCAGAAAGTGCAAGTTAAATACCTATTAAGTTGGATGGGTAACAACAGACCCATAAAAAATAAAAATATAAATTCTATTCTACACAAGAGGAAAATATACATTCATAAAATTAATTTTTTTTCTGAAAAAGCATTTCATAATTTAAAACTAGAATAAGTTTAAGTTTACTAACGATTAATTCAAGTGTATTTAATAGCTTTCGCCTAGAGATTTGCAAAGAAAAAATTTGGCAAACTTTCTAGTTGGCAAACATGAAAATAAAACTTATTTGCGTGTCTAGTGAAAAGTGAGTAGGCCTAATAATTTTATAACTGTGGAGAGTATAGCGTCAAAGGGTATTTGGTAGGGTGGGGGTGAGGGTGAGGGGGAAGCGCTTTACAAGGAGAAGTGTAGGCAGTACGCGTCACACGACGCCCAATAAACTCAAACAACCCTGGATGCCGGCCAAAGCTTTGAGGGAAGATGGCAGGCGCCAACGCAGAAAAGTTGGATACAAATTTCGATAGAATCAACGAAACAAACCCACCCTTCACCCCACGCTAGGAACTGCGTCGGCATTTTAAAAGGTCAGCCCAAAATACGCACAAATAAAAAAGAAGCATTTTATAATAAAACTTGTTTATTTTTCTCGCAGATGTTACAAGAGCCACGCCAACTACTTGCAACATTCAGTTTTAAATCAAACTTATTCACAGTCACCGAAATACAAAGGATATAAGTGAAATGTGATCACACGACGAGTTCTAAGCCAATCAAAACTACGTTTGTCGCTCTGGTCCAGTAGAAATATTCTCAGCTTTATTCGCATTGCTGTGTAAAATCTGTCCAGGGGATGCAAACAAACCTCTGAGCTAACAGATTCAATCAAAGCACATGGACCTTAAAGAGAGACAAGCAAACAGCTGCGTTTACTGTTATTGTGAAGAGGTTTGAAATAACTTAATATATGGAAAGCGGCTGCAACGTTCTTGTTCCATTTCTATTTATTTCACGACAACATAATTTAAAGCATCCATCATGATATTACCTTTAAAATTTTTGTTTATCCACTACAAAATTATATATATTGATAATTGTTTCTAGATTTGGTTACAAAGCATAATGTATATATTATGCTAGCGTGTGAATTGTTGCACCACTCAAAACAGATTATACTTTCTTTTGTCAACGAACGTTTATCGTGTCCCGGTTTGGCGTCCCACTGCTCATCCGTGCTCTTTGCACTTATTTTAAAACTGAGGCGTGAAGAAGGAAGAATTTAGAGGAAATTAACAAGAAACTACGTAGAGGTAAACATAGATAAAGATAGAGAAAAGAGACACAGAGATAAAAATTAATACAAATAGAGAGAGAAAAGAAAGACAAAGAAAAATTCAGAAACATGAGAGAGAAAGAGATAAATCAAAGAAAATATAGAAAAATCTAAAAATCTAGATAAAGAGAAAAAGGAAGAGAACGGAATTTGAACTATGATCATCTCATCACTGACAAACCTAACGAGACCTACTCCTGCAGCCGTGGCTCTTCAATTTAATTAAATTCGAGTTAAACACACTCTCATACACACACTCATACTAAACCAACCCTGTCACACAGAGTTATAAAAAGTCTTTCAAAGTTAGAGCTCATAAAACAAAATAGAGCAGGTATTATATAGTGACACCTTTGGCTCTCAAAATACTAGTCTTCCCGGGCCCCTACTAATCCCAGGTCGCAGATCTGAGGTAATATAGTGCGCACTTTAATTGCTGTGAGGTCCCCTCCTGCCCCCGCTTACAGTCACTAGGAGAAGACAGAGGGGTGAGGGAAAGTGAAGCCACTCCCTCTTTTCTCGGCATTGTTATTCTGGATGGAGTGCAAAGGGTGGAGTCACTGGAGAACGACAAAAGAGATGATAGATGACTGGATTCGAACCAAATCCCTCTCCCCTCCACCCCTTCAACATTTCACGATGGCTATGACGTCACAATAAGTGCTCGCGAGAAAAGTTTTTAAAAAGAACTAGTGGTTCTGGGTTTTTGAGGGATCGCGGAACGAAGAGGAAGTAATCTTTACTCGACAGTCTAGAACTACTTTGACTTATTAATAACATTACACTTTCATAAAAGTAAGGCAGTAAAATTTACACTTGTAGCTTTTCCAACCCAAAATTCTATTATTAATATGCTTCGGTGGCTACATGGTCTAAAGCGTTATTCTTTCAATAGATTGTGGTTCAAACACGGTCTGGTGGTTTTCACTAAATAGTTCCCTTCCCCCCTCTAGTCACACAAAAGTGGGTACACTATCTCAATTCAACCTTCATATCTAACCCCCTAACGTAATTATTATTCTAGCACCGCGTCTATTTGCCTGTTCGGGTTGTGCACTAATATACTAAGTACTATTATTTCGTGTCGCGATATCACTACACGGTTTTACGTTAAGAGTTAATTTTTCTTCCAAACATGCCACCCCATGTACGATTCTTTTTTCAAATCGTGGGAGGCAAGCTCACCGATTTAGCTCTTTGCAAGATAAATGACACTTCATTTTGGGTATAAGAAGAAAATGAATAGTGGTGCAGGTACAGTAAAATTGGCACTTTTGGTTTTACGTGACAGCTAGCATATGCTATAAGTAATGCCAACATTATCTAAACGCCACTTTTGTCAACATATTTGTAAATAATTATTTGCTAAGTATTATTATTATCACTAACATATTATCAATCACTTAACAAACTTCCCGAAGGATTACCATATAATTGTATTTTCCATAATCAAATTAAACAAAAAAAAAGTCTAGTAAATTTATTCTAGTTTTTCTTTTAATTCTTGTGGCAACTACAGGTTAAATACAGCGTGGAGTTATACATTTAATGGTATTATATTCCGTTAATGTTTTTATAACTGGCCTCACATCCTTAACATAAATAAATTGTTTGTGATAATAAAGAAGATACAGAAAATGTTTATTAAATAATACAAAGTTTAAATTTGGTAAACATAAGTATTAATACAATTCGCCATCCAACCGGCAACAAGGTCGCCTACGTCACCACTTTTAACAAGCTCTTGCTCTTAATAATTAATTGCAACTAAATAAAAAAACGCAAACTTTAAAACTAAACCAACAGCCATACGGTTATTCTCATAACCAAAATCTAAAATTTTTAAATAGACAGTGAATTGTATAAAATACAATTAATAAAACCATGAGCGCGTGTCCACAAGTTGGAGTGAACAAAATATTTTATAGTTTAGTATTAAGGCGTGTCTTTGTTATGATTAGTAGTTTTATTACAAATTTTAAGTGTATTTTTTTAAATATTAATTTGGCTGTTTAGTAATCCGTTTGTTCTTTTGTGAATATTAGTTGGGTGTGTAAGCGTGTTATCCTTTGAAAATAAACGGTTGTTTAGTGATCTTTATATAACTATTAATTAAAAAAAAATTACGAGTGTTTCTCAGTGATCAATATACATTCTTCGAAAATTTAAGTCTGTGTATTAAGACTATAAAATATATCTTTTAACTCCAATAGTGTTGTGTTGACTTCTAGGCTAAACCTCGGGTTTAAGGATTTTTATATTATTACAAAAAAATCTGTTAAGTGTAATAAAAAAATACTAGCGAGTCTTTCTCCAATGTTGATTAAATACATAACAAAGCTTTACTTCAAGTTATAAGCTATTTTAATTTTAGTTTTATAGAAACTTTTTTTTATAACTATTTAAGAGTAGCAAATGTGAAAGATTTTTTTAATTAGGATAGCTTTTGATTTGTCAGTAAGTCCTACAGTGTATTTTTTATTTTATACGACTAAACATTTTTGCTAGGATATTGATTTTTGTTAAATTGAGCACTGCGAGAGACTTATTAAGGAATATTGGGACCGGGAGATGAAAATGTATGCAAGTGAGGCCCATTCCCATATCATTAACCTGGCTAAAGATGAGGACGACGACGAATATGACGTAGAAAAATTTCTTGCGACCCCGTTAGAAAACACTTAAAAGGTACAATCCAGTTCATAACGAATATGACTTATTTGTTGTAATAGTGTTAAAAAGGCTTAGGACTTTTTTTTTACTCAGTGTAATACAACACTTTCAGATTTTTAACATTTATAATGTTTATAATGATACTGTAAACAAATATGTATAAATAAAAAAAATATTTGTTAACATAATTTAATATTATTATTATTATTATTATTATTATTAGCACCGCGTCTTACTACCCGTTCGGGTTATACGCACTTACGCTAATGTGTAATGGTAGGGTGATTGTGAGATGAAAAAGGACCTACAGTTTAACGTGGAATCCGAACCACGGTGGCGGCCTGGCATTCCACACATTCACAAGATGTCTTGTCAGAGGTGTAGGAAGGGTTTGGAAATCAGATAAATCTGTGCCGGGACTGAGGATTGAACCCCGGCCGCCAGCACAGAAGTCTGACACCTTACCCCTAGACCACCAGGTCACCCACAATTTAATAATAATTGTAGTGACAAGCACTGAGTGCAAACAAGCAGGTAGGGGGGAACGTTATAACGGAACAATTCTCCCTCCCCTAGTGTTCACCAAGACAGAAGGGTTGGCGACAGATCCCGCCAGCCGGGTAGTGTGAGCTCTGGCCTTGGAGCGGCGACTAGGCTGGTACTGTACGTGTTAAACAAATATTACATAATCATAAAAACTGAAATGGGATTAAATGCTAAAATTTTTAATAATTTAGAAAAATGAATAATTAATACTAGGCCTAACATCAACATATCAAGGTCAACCATGAATAAAAAATAAAACTATTATATGTTTCTTGTATAGACCTAAATTTTGACTGTCTAAGTGACAGCTGCTAAACATGCAAATCATATGTCTCAGAGTAGGGATACATAATTTGGCCTGGAAGCTTGTATTAGCTGTCAGTCAGCACTAAAAAAGTGGTAATGCTACTGTAGCTTGTCTACTGGAATACGAGCCACTTCACTTAGCTACGTTGCCTATTTGGTGAATTCAGAGATATTTTGCGAGGTAGGTTGCCTCTAAACTCGACGATAACACTTAGGAACCAATGTAAAAAATTATAAAGAAAGGGAAGAAAACTAGCAATTCAGCCTGCGAGACCTCTTGTTTACCTGCTGACAACAAGTGTCCTCTTAAATTAACTAGTATAAACACTCATTCTTCTACACCCCATCTACGAATGAAATGTAGGCAAGTTCACAGAGGTTCTGTATTGCAAACATTGACTGAAAGTAGCTAAGGTCAACCTATTTGGAAATAATTATCGAGAATATATTAATACGAAGAAATAAATGTTTCCGAATAGATTGACATTAGTGACTCTTAACCAGTATTTGCAGTAAAGAACCTTCTGCTGTCAGTTAACAACTCTTATACCGTAGGTGGGGTATATTTGCGCATTTGTATTTCCAACTACCGTTACCTTGTTCCCTATTCTAGATAAAAACATACGCTTCCACGAACTTTTTTAATCTGCATCCCGGCAGTAACATCCTACTGGCCATTTCCATGAATACACCAAAAAGACAAAATTCATGGACGGTTAAGAAAAACAAGTGATTGTAGAAAAAGATATTTAAAGGTAAAAAAATATATATATTTTACAATGTAATACCATTTTTAGAATAAAAGAATGTTTTTGTTTCAATGGTATATCATTAAACCCACCGAATAATATCTAAACATATTAATATATGATATTCTATCTGTAATTGACCTACATAACAGATATTCGTCGTTAAGTGAAAAAAAAAACAGTAACAAAAAGACCATGTATCATTCTAAGTGTAAGAGAGTAGAACCATTTTGTATGTGATTCTTCGGTACAAAGCAAACTGGATCGCACACATCCTTGGGAGGAACTGTCTTCTGATTGACGTCATAAAAAGAAAGGTTGAAGGAAAGAGGAGCTTAGGAAGGAGGCAAAGGACAGGGCACATTGGCGGTTTAAGTTCAATGATGTAAAGGAATGGACCTGTCGCAAGACAGAACACATAATAATCATTCTGAAACACAGATGATGACCTCGTCAAACCTTTATTTCAAATAATTAAACGTTCAGTGTAGATAATACTTTCACGCTTGATGGAAGCTCAAAGGCTTTTGTTGCAATATATTAAAGAATAAAATATAATTATGAGATATTTCACGCCAATTACATAGAGATAGAATAAACAATTTTAAAATGAGGCCTATTAATCGAGATAGATATTTCAACAAACCCACCAGAAACATGTCTAGTGTCAGACCACTTCAGTTGTAATTTTATTTCATTTTGTCATCTCGCCTAGCCATGCCAATTTTTCGCGAGCCAAATAAACATTTATCGCGGCACTGTTTTGCCAAATGTGACCAATGTTTACAAGGCAGATTAAAACGAGCTTCAAAACTTGTACAAACAAAGGAGAGAATGAGTGTCCTCTTGCCAATGAAAGTCAAATAAACGCAAAACCGCATTTGCATACGCTGGCACACAAGTTAATTTTCACTCCGTGAAATCTTCGCTTCAACCATGAGGGATGAAATTACTCGTTTGTTGAAATTGTGTTAATTTATGCACATACGCGCTCTTCTGTCTGTAGGCTTACTGATTACCAACAACGTTCACAATACAGCTCGGGCCTAGCTATTACCAACAACGTTCACAATACAGCTCGGGCCTAGCTATTACCAACAACGTTCACAATACAGCTCGGGCCTAGCTATTACCAACAACGTTCACAATACAGTTCGGGCCTAGCTATTACCAACAACGTTCACAATACAGCTCGGGCCTAGCTATTACCAACAACGTTCACAATACAGATCGGGCCTAGCTATTACCAACAACGTTCACAATTTAACTCAGGCCTAGCTATTACCCACAACGTTCACAATTTAACTCAGGCCTAGCTATTACCAACAACGTTGACAATATAACTCAGGCCTAGCTATTACCAACAACGTTCACAATTTAACTCAGGCCTAGCTATTACCAACAACGTTCACAATTTAACTCAGGCCTAGCTATTACCAACAACGTTCACAATACAGCTCGGGCCTAGCTATTACCAACAACGTTGACAATATGGTTCGAATATGGAAGTGGGATAGCAAACATTTTGAATACATTTACCAGCATTTTGGGCGAGTATTATAAGTAAAGCCAATACAGGAAAATTAACATGATAAAAAATACTCGCATCTGGCCAGTTCCGGATAGAATCACGTACATTTTCCCTCACATACTATTGCAGACAACATATATTTAGTAAAGCATATTTTTGCTTCAGCAGATGACGATTTTAATATTTAATATTATTTAAAAAACCGTAAGTGGCCGTGTGGTTCAAGGAGTCACGCAATTTTGCCGATTACAGGGAGTTTGGGATTCAAATACCGGTCGGGTATATCAAGGGTGGGTATTCAAACATATTTCCCACTCGCTTCACGTAGGTTCTGGTACACTACTTCTACATTCAATCTTCTTTGTATATTTATCGGAGATATACAGCATTTGGTTGCTGGCGAGGATTAATTAGGTTTTGAGGGCTTATATGATTTGTTTAATGTTAGTTTTTTGCATCGCGTCGTTCTACTTGATCAAGTCGCACGTATTAGTTCTAATTACGCAGTGAGTTAGGGATGGGTATGGTTAAATTTAGATGGTACCCACATTTGTGTGGCGGGAGAGTGGAAAACCATTTGGGGAAAAAAGAACCCACCGGTATTCAAGCCTCGATCTCTGTGATCAGAAATCTAGTCTAACAAGAGGATGACTCCTTAGACATAGACTATACAGCTACCAAATATTTTTGCTTTTAATCTATTATCGTTTAACTCCAAATTTATTTCTTGCCCATGAGCAATCTCATTTCATACGCAGCTTATAAATACAAATATACCCCACATTTTC
Organism: Timema monikensis; assembly: GCA_902151445.1. NCBI lineage: Eukaryota > Metazoa > Arthropoda > Insecta > Phasmatodea > Timematidae > Timema > Timema monikensis. The sequence continues at coordinate 412,248 of CABFVZ010000119.1, forward strand.
CAAATTTTAGTTTAACTAGTACTAAGATTATTTTTCAGGGTGTTTAATGTGAACTTTATTAAATTAATTATTATTGTTATCAACCCACAACTTATAAACTAACTTAAATCTCAAACAGATACAACACCCAAATCTCCGGTCATTAATTTATCAGTGTGAAAAAGAAGCAAAACACATTTCACAAATAGTAATATTTTAGGTAATGTGATTCGAACCATTGACCCTTTGCTCAATAAGCAGACTCGCTGCCGACTGAAAGGTGTATAACATTTTGGGTAAAGCCTACTCAAACTAACCGAGCTAAGAAACTTTAATAATTAATTCGATATATTCTCTAATTTGCTGGTACTTTCGGGACAGATCTGCGTAGCGTATTGCATAGTGGTAAATATGCCAGGCGCTCCCAGCCTAACTGCTCCGTCAGCTTCGTCGATCTGAATCAGGAAACAAAGTTATCGCAAACAAAACTTGCAAGTGCATGGGCAAGAATTGTTAAATAAATAATCATAAGCTTTTTTTGATACAAACTACTTCCAAATACAAACAAGACTAACAGTTATAATGATATGAACAATCACATAAATACACCTAGTTTGGAGAGAAAAAAAACACCCAGCCAGTTAAGAGAAAAAGAACGTCATCTAAACTCAGTGGAACAAACTTAACCAGCATCCCCTTATTCTTTAAAAAAAAAAAAA
>CABFVZ010000119.1:413158-440689 GCA_902151445.1 Timema monikensis
CCCGCCCCCCCCCCCCCCCATTCCCCCCTCCAACTGTATATTTCTCGCCATTTTGTTTCGCGGAATCCTCCCTCTTTGGTCAGCTATGTTGTCAAGCACATATGTTACTATATATATATATATGGAGGGTCAAACAAGCCCCCTACTTGTGTTTTCCCTAGAATTGTCTATCAAGTTATCACCCCCCTTCACCAAACCCCTTTTCCATCCTCTTACCTCCATCCCCTTTTCTTCTACAACACACAATTCCGGCTGAAGTCACGTTATTTACTACCTTCGTGAAATATTGAGTTCCATCCACCCTCCCACCCATTTTTTGTTTTGTGGAATCGTGAATTGTTGGTAGACCACGTTTCAACATCATGTATAAAAATTCAAATAACTTACATAAAAAAGAGTATACAAAAGACTGTTAGAGTATTTAGCTTTTTATAGCCAGTCTCATGATACAAAGGAAGAAGACTGCGCACTCCCCTAGAACGGTGCAAGATCTTCAGTATCACCATTGCTTTAGAACATTTATTGTGCAATATTGTTGATCAAAAGAGAACATTGCACGCTAATACTAAAACAGAATTTTGCTACTCAAGAAAGACTCCAAGGGGAAGACATTAACTTAACTAGATAATGACTATTCTGTTAATAGTTCTAGCATTTTTGATACTAGCATTTTTGATACTAAGAAAGTGCAGCAAAGTTACGGGAATTTAATTCAAAACCAAGTAAATATAAAATAGGTTAAGCACATATTTGATGTAATATATTTTATACAGTCTTTTTATTAACCAATAGCGATAATTAGGTCCAATCGAATATGATATTCTAAATTTATTTAATTCACACTATATTTAGCAGTAAATTTCTCCGTGGTTTCTCGATCAGCCACCCAGGTGAAAGCTTCTCGAAGGACAAGGAAGGAGGGACAAAAGATGGCTGCATCCTGTTACTCAAGATAATTTTATTCGTAAACAAACCTTTTGGCAAGCACAGGTGTAGTCCCTCGCTTGGTGGTAGCCAAGCGGTCCGGGCCTGCATCCGTTAAGTTTCATTAAAACCACATAATCCTTATCGGGACCGTATATAATGCGCACCGGGCTAAATCAAGGGTAAATTTTGATACAAAGTTAAATAAAGTCAATCGGATCGCGTAATCACCTTGCCCAGTGAAGTAGTGACGTTAAATAAATACTTCGTTAGAATTTACTAATTTACTTCAATTTTAGCCTGGTAATATATCACAGCATAATCCTAATATTGTCATCGCAAAGTGGCACCAAATTTCAAAACGAGCAATCCTCGGATAAAGAATAATCAAGACATCACAAAAGGGGTTGCCTAAAGTGATGGCACGAAGGAACAATAGGCCGGTACCTGGAATATTGAGATCGGACGTCACAGAGGTGGCTTCCAACGTGTAGGCAAAAAAATCCTTCACCGTGACAATTGCTCTAATGGGGTGAGTACAGATTAAGAAGGAAGCATTCTAGATGTAATCTAACCTCAGTATTCGATCCCCAATCTCAGTCATTAGCAGGTCAGTCAAATACAAGAGTAATGCCTTAAACCATTCGACCACTATGCAGGCAGGGTATCAAATTATTAGATAATACTGCTTCTCATGTTGTTTTTTTTATAATCCCTTAATAATCTAAACGTTGGATTAGCAAGACCGTGACATAATTATACAATAGACACAGCACCGTCATTTTCTGACAAGGAGTGTATTTATTGCCTTAAATATCTCTACTAAAGTCAGACAATTTCAAAAGGTAGGTCCAAACAGAGCAATTCGAAGAATACAAAGTAGCCCATATTCACAAGTCACTGTTTTGCTGTGTCGCTTCCATTTTTAATCAGAGTTACCAGCACAATAATATTCACACGCCAGAACCGGCAGGATCGCGGACCAAGGCACTTGTATCCTCTGGGTTTATGGTGAAAAGATGGTCGGGATTTGAATTCAGGACTGCTTTAGTAAATAGGTTTAGCAGCAAAACTTTTATGTTATTTACCTACATTTAAATGTAAGTATAATAGCCTATAAAATTCTACATTCATCATACCTATCACACTAGAGTAAATCAATCAAGGATTTTTTTTATCTCATTTAGAGAAAGTATTCCAATTGTAAAAATTATCGACAGCGGGATTATGATTAGTATTCATGTTTTGTGTGTTCCTTGTACCTAAAAAAATTCAGTCTTAAAATCCCAATAGTTTCTCCTGAAATTACATCAGAAACGGTTTGATGGATTGTTATGATAATACCACAGGTTTTTTTAAAGGTTTATTTGAGCCCTAGAATTAAGTGTAGTTTAATAAAGTCCAATCTTTGAAAATTGTCACAAAGTACAATTTACTATATGAGAACACATGTTCGATTGTGTCTTTAACATTTATTTTAAATACTTTAACTAAGATCCATCTGAAATTAAGAGAGCGTAGGTATATATACCAAATAAACATTGGCGTGATCACAACAGGCCCGTATTCTGGCCAACGACAGAGTCATCATGAACCTACAGTGAATATAGAAAGAGAGAACAAGAGGAGAAAGTCAAACAACCGTGGATTTAAAGAGGGTTGGAAAAAGAAGAAGCAACGGAGTGAATGTACCTCTACCGAGCGAGTCTATTGCCGGAGGATTTAAAGGTCTGTATCAAATATACAACAGTCTTCACTTTAGTTGAATTTTCAATCTATATACATAGTGTTCCCTCATGTGAGCAGCCGGGCTTGAAATAGACATCACAGGTCACCGGATGCGCGCAGACAAAGACCAGATCTGAGAGCCTTGGGGACCGGATCGTTTCAATTCGAGATAACATGCTCCACGGAAAGGTGATACCTCGAAAAGAATATCTTATGTATTTTGCTTTATCTTATAAAACAAACTCTGAAATTGCTATTTTCTATATAGCTTATCGAGGGAAGAAGTGGGATAAGGCTTATGGGGCGATGGAGATTGGTGGATTGGACACAGTCTATTGAACTAAGAGGAATTGTAGCAATGGGGATTTGACACCGTTGATTCAACTAGAAGGAAATTGTTTAACAGGTGTATTGAGTATTCCATAGAAGAAGAATTTGAAATAAATCACATGCAAACTTAAGTCCAGTATTAACCATCCAGCTGAATGTCTGCTACTTGGTACAGTATGTCAATGGATAAGTTAATTCTTAGTGAGAGGGGGTGCAAGGTAGCGGTGCCCAATTCACCTTGCGAGGTAAATCTGGGTGCAAGGTAGCGGTGCCCAATTCACCTTGCGAGGTAAATCTAGGGTGCAAGGTAGCGGTGCTCAATTCACCTTGCGAGGTAAATCTGGGTGCAGGGTAGTGGTGCCCAATTCACCTTGCGAGGGAAATCTGGGTGCAAGGTAGCGGTGCCCAATTCACCTTGCGAGGTAAATCTGGGTGCAAGGAAGCGGTGCCCAAATTCACGTTGCGAGGGAAATCTTTGTGAAAGGTAGCGGTGCCCAATTCACCTTGCGAGAGAAATCTTTGTGAAAGGTAGCGGTGCCCAATTCACCTTGCGAGGGAAATCTTTGTGAAAGGTAGCGGTGCCCAATTCACCTTGCGAGGGAAATCTTTGTGAAAGGTAGCGGTGCCCAATTCACCTTGTGAGGGAAATCTTTGTGAAAGGTAGCGGTTCCCAATCTACCTTGGGGAATTTGAGGAAGGGTGAAAAGAATGTTGGTGATAGCCTAAGGTCAAAAGTAGTGCCTACACCCATATTCTGCAAAGAGGCACAGCATTTGTCTGAAATGAAAATTAAATTTATTTAATAGGTCGGTGTGCATACGATCTGGCTAGTCAATATGTCACCAAAGCTTTAACTACCGTAATAGAGCTTTTAAACATTAAAATCATTAAATTTAAAGTAAGAAGGCAAGGTATGAATCTTGGCCATGTGAACTGAGATTATGGTTTACCAGTCCAACTACATGCAAATGCAGATAAACGTTCTACTTAATAGATTTTTCATACCTACCCTTTGAGCAAACTTAGCTACACAAATATTTACGAATGTAAAATTTTTTTTTCGGGGCAATTTGTTTTATTTCAGTGAACACAACATTTGCAACATTAACATTAAATGTTTCAAAGGGATAATAAATCTTTGCCATAAATATTTATATTTCACAGACAACCAGTCCAGATTCAAAGTAGAAGGATTATTTTACAAGATAAATCAAAGTATTATTAAAATAATTGCCATTATAGTTTTACAAAGCTTCTGGAAGAATAAACCTATACATTTCTATTTTCTCAACTTTCTAAAGGGGAAAAAAAGGATCCATAGAGGTAAAAATAAAAAAATCTCCTAGCTCCTAGGAAATAAATGGTACGGCGCAACGCACTTTCTATCGCCTTTATCTTAAAATAGACATTTACTAAAAATCAAGAAACAAATTAATAGGTCAATACATTGCTGTAGAAACATTACACCAAAGATCATAAAGGAAATAATCTACACTGTTACTTACGTTAAGACATTAGAAACTAGGAACGTTAAGAAAAATTGAGGAAAAGGAAACATCTTTGTCCACCAAAGAGCATAAGAAATCAAATTAATTTTCTAAGACCCGAATTATAAAGTAAACATAAATATTTGCCTATAGTTAAAAAAAAATTGGTTTTTTAAAAATATCTCAATAAAAGTTTTTTTTAATCTTTAATAGTAGTATAATTTTACAATGGTAAGCTATTTCGTATTTCAAATAGCTGCGGAGAATAGAGGAAAATTAGAAAATATCCCTTATGTAAGGTAACCTCAAAGTCATTTTTATAAGAAAATAAGAATTTCAATTTCGTTTATAATGATAAACAGCGTCTAGATATAAATATTATTTATTTCGCACCGCGTCTTACTACCCGTTCGGTTTATACGCTTTAAGTACTAATTACGCTACTGGATTAGGAATTGGGAAGGTTGAATTAGAGGAAGTAAACCCGCATTTGCGTGGAGGAAGAGTGGAAAACCGTTTAGGAAAAACCAACCCCAGTTCACCTGACCGAGATTCAAACCTATATCTCCCCATCCTCAGCAATCGAGCTCAATACAAGCGCGTCAGCCAACTACGCCACCGAGGCGGGTGTCTAGATATACAATTCTAGTAAAATCGTTAGAGCGAAATTTAAGAAAATTTAATTTCTTTCTCTCTGCCCTTAGTAAACTACCCTTAATATTAGTGCATTATGTCTAATCCCAAAAATCCCTCGGGAGAAAGGGGGGGGGGACCTTCTTAAAACCCCAGATACCAAGTTTGAGCCCAATCGATAAAATGGTTTAGGCTCTAGCCCGAGCTACAGACAGACAGAGTGAACAACAAGTTTTTTGTTTTGTTTAAGGGGGTCATGAAACGTCGATATTTATCCAAATCTCAATTTCAGATAATTTTTTTTTACGATCTCAATATTTTCTCTCAGGAGGTGCTGAGAAAAGTAAAAATCCCTCTTATTTTTGTTGCTATAAATCTATATATAAAAAAGGCAAGACCTAAAACTGGTTACTGTTATGGTGAATCGGTGGTTCATTAGCCATAATAAGTGTAACGTTCTTGATTTACGTTACCGCGATGGGCGCCTATTGAAGAATTATGATTAATACACTTTTCATTTTGACATGTTTTTTTATTGCTGAATCAGTTTAATTAATGCGAAAATAGATCATGTCAAAATATATACGCGGGCTAGCGCGGACAGGTGTTGCTAGACGCCAAGTGAGTTCTGTCAGTATTGGACACCAACTGCCAACTGACAACTCCCAACTGACAACTGCCTTTACGTTGCACCATACTTTGTATATATTCCTTGGTCATGGAAGCTTCGAGAAGGTTTAGTTTAGAAAAACAAAATACAAGACAAAAACATCTCGGTCTTACTGGGAGCTTCGAGAGCCGGAAAATGACTCAAGTTACATTTTAAAATCTCTCTTCGAACCTTCGAGAAGAGGAAGTTATTATTTGAAAAATATATATTGTCAACCTGACTTTACTAATGTCACGTGCGTGACGTCACTGTTCAGTGGCTTTTGCCTTCTTAGAAGAAGAAGTGCTTTAAGCGCCATTTAATATACTACATAATTTAAATGAAATAAGATATGTTTATAAAATTAGGACGATATTATTGTCAATTCTTTCACATACTTTTTAGGGGCAAATCAGTTACATTACATAAGGTTTAGTTAAAAAATAAACTTTCATAAAACAAAATTTTTCTTTTGACATTGAGAACATTTCACTTTATTATCAGAATAATCTCATAAATATTGATCATATCCATGAAAAGTGACACTACCCTAAGTTTAAATAAATTAAAATTACTATAGTAAAGCTTAACTGTTAGAATAATAATTCTTTCACATTTGAGTCAGTGTGCAACATGACTTAAGGCTACCAGAAAATACAACGAAAATTTTATTTTTACAAATATTTGTATTCAAACGAGGACAGTTTTTAAAAATAATTATTCCCTACAAAATCAAAGTACACCTATTTTTGAATTTACCTGATTTTTATACCTCTCCCACACACATATATATATATACATACACACACAAAATTGATGGACTAACAGGGTGACAAATTAAGTTTAAGGAAGAGTGGGTGAAACGAGAATCATTTTGGATGTGATTATTTGGTACAAAGCAAAGTGGGTCGGACACATCTTTAGGAGGAACTGTCTTCTGCGTGACGTTATGGAAGGAACGAATGAGGGAAAGAGGGAAAGAGGAGTTTAGGAATAAGGGTGATTCAAATAGTGGATGACTTTAAGTAAAGAAGAAAATCCTGGGAGCTGAAGGAGGAGGCAGAGGACAGGGCGCATTGGCGGTATAAGTACACTGACAAAAGAATTGGGCCTGCCGTGAGACAGGACACAATATATATTTTTATTTCCATAATGACATACATCCCGAATAAGTAGCTTCAAATGAATGCGGACAAAATTAAAGGTTAATAGGCATCTACATGTCAATGATGAGTAATAATCGACACAGGTTCAAAAATGATAAAACTGGGTGTAGATAACCCCACCTTATTTAACTCAATAGAATAGATGAGGCAGAAATTCCTAGACGCCAGAAACTAAGATTTATAAGGTTATTGCAAATAGCTGTCTGGTAATAGGAGAACAAACAGGGAGGAGGAAAATGCGTAAAATACGCGCAATATCTGATAGTCAATATCTCAGCTACCTAGGGAGCCCCTTTTGAGCCAACTAATATCAAAGCAGCACAACATTTTTCAGGAAACCGAGCGTACGTCCGAGAGGAGCGATAGCCCGCACGTAGCAGTCTTATGGAGGGTGAGGGGGGGCGGGGGNCAATTTCCAAGACCACGAAGAGAGAACGCTAACACCTCCCATTTTTCCTCATCCGCGTCGCGTCCATCATGTCACAAACCCATCATTCAACGCCACCCGAAAGAGCTTACTGCAAATAAGAAGAACAATGGGGAGGGAGAAGAAAAACCCAGGGAACCATTTGGTGGCCCAATAACCCCCCCACTCCCCTTTAAAGAACAGGCAATGTGTCGTCCATTTTTCAACACCTCGAAATTGGAAGCAATTTGTACGATGCGGGAGTAAATGACGTTACGGCTCTGCGGGGATTCGCGACGGAACGGTGACCCAGTTACTAGATCGGGGGGCAGATACGACCAAGACGAGTCTTACCGAAGAGGGGGAATGTTAGATTGGCCGACGTGACCAACTTAAAGATACGATGAAATACTTGGTTGAAAAAAACAAAACTTGCAAAATCCTTTGTGTGGGCTAGAACAGGCGTGTCAATCTTGTTTCATCAAATGGGCCATATTTAAAATAAAAATATTGCGGAGACGCATTTCAGAAAATTAAATGTCAGCACCTTTAGTTAAATATAGCAGAGCGTCTTACGATCCGTTCGGGTTATACGCTTATTTACAGAGTATGCTAATAATTTAAGAATTAAGAAGGTTATATTTATAGGAAATGCACCCATATGCATGTGGCGAGAGAGTGTAAAACCACCCTTAGTACACCTGACAGATTCGAACCTCGATCTCCCCATCATCGGCAATTTAGTCTACAGCAAGAGTTGTGTGTTAGACCACCGAAGTGGATTTAATTTTATTAATATAGATTTTTTTATTTTAATATTGTTTCTGTCTTCTCCCAGAAATATGAACTTTTTTTTTTATCAAAGGTGTAGTCTAGGATATAAATCACTTGTTGAAGCAAGCCTCGTTCATCATTGATTACAAATGCATGTCGGAACTTGAGAAATTTGTCCAATTTGTTAAATGATCAATTTAATTATTGGGGCGCTACACGTACATGCATATACAGTAAACACCATTCAGACCGAACGAACAACTTCGCAGGGCAAAATTCTCTTGCATTAAGTTTCATCAGTTCCAAATGATGTGTTTATATAGATCAATTATTCTCTTTCATAAAATATTAACCTATGTCGGCTGCAGCAGAAATTTCTTCAGATCTCATATTATTGACGCACATTGGTGAAAGTTCGCTTAGCAACAGCTGTAGAAAGCATAATCTATCAACACAAGGTCAAATCCGTCACATCGTCCTTAGTTCGGACCCCGACAGAGTTAATATACGACATGATCACCCTGTATTCACGTGCGTCAGTTTATCTCTCAGCGCTAGATTTAAATATATTGTGTTCAGGCTCCAAGTAGTTTTACGTTCCCAAACAACAAGACTGGGTTTGATTTAAATGGAAGATAACATAAATTAAAGATCGCAAATTGATTACTAGGATTAATTTATTCTACACTTTAAAGACTGAAACTTATTATAAATAGTGGAAGTTGAGTTTGAGTGACTAGTTCATCTCCAACTCTCTGGCTGCGCGAGTGTTGAACACATGACCACTCTGTATGATGGTGTGATCGTGAGTGTTTCCAATGGGTGCCCCGAGGGCTACTTGCAACCCTCGCCACATTCCCTTAGACGATTTCCCTTCTTGGAAAGAAATCTGCTAATGTCAATTCCATATTCACTTAAAATTCTGCAACTCAGTTCAGGGAGATCTTTTACAATTTGTCTTGTTCTTAACTGCTAGTTTATAAGATCATAAATACTAAAACACATAAATACTGTTAGAGTTAAGATTAAATATATGTTATCGATAATAACTTAACTATTAAAATATAAAAGTCCCATATACCAGCTTTTTAGCTGTCAGCTATGGTCTTTTCTGTAAAAATTGGACGGTATAAAGACGTTATTCACTTAAAGCAAAATATAGTTTTAATATATGCCTCCAGTTCACCTAACTACTTTCATTCTAAATCTACTTTTAGATGACGGAAAGGTTTATAACCAAAGTTAATACTATACCAGTTTAAGGCTTCACTGTCGCACTAGACTAATCTGCCTAATCTGAGGAGATGGGGGTTCGAATCCTGGTTGGGTGTACTGAGGATGGTTTTCCCTAAACGGTTCGTTGTTACTCAACCACCATAAAAACGCAGGTAAATATCTAAATTCAACGCTAGGAATTCCAAAAACATTTAACTCTAATAGTGCATATGCGTATAACCCGAAAAGGTAGTTAAAGGAGGTGATTAAAGAATGTCTACCAAGATTAGGATTTTTTAGAGTTAACATTTAATATAGGAGATTTCACAGTTGTTTCGTCTAACAAAGAGAGTAGAGACCCATTTTTATATTCAATTATTTAAATTTTACTTATAGTAGACAAAACTAATCTGTTTCTTCATTGTGATAACTAATTGATAATTCCAGTTTGTATTAAATGTAAGATATTCTTTATCATTCTGTAAACTTATTTCCTCTATCATCGTTTTGATTGTTTGATCAGACTTCTTGCAAACTTTTAGACTTTTTTTTTTTAACCTGCTCGTTCCCTTCACAATGGATCGATCCGAGTCAGAGATCAAAACCTTCCTGCTTCCACCCATCATCCAAAGTTACCCCTTAACTAGATTTCACTCTCAGGAGGTTATCGCATTCAAATTTATTTAAATGCATTTATCATGTTCCATCAGACGCACAAAAGAAATGGTAGATTGAAAATAAAACACACATACGCACACACAGACAATTTGAGGAGCACAGGGGGGGAAAAACGACTCAAGCGACATAAGTAGAGCCATTAGATTTCGGCTGAAAGTTAAACTTTCACCATAATTATAATATTGTCATAGCCTGGAACCTTAGTCAAGCTAGATTATAAAGCATACGCGATGACCTGAGCCTAAGAACTTCTACCGTCAAATGTCCTGAATCAGGTCATTTTTTTTTAAACACGATTGTTTTGCCAATTAGCATATAACAGAGTAATGGAAAAACTAGTAACTTAGGGGAAATACCCCTCCTTTTTGGTATGTAACAGCAAGTTTTTAGAAGTTTTGTGGATAAGGGGGGGCGGGGCGGAGAAGGACGCCAGTTGTTAGGGGGCCACTTCGACTGCTTTACACACTCAGCTAGCTACCAAGTTAGCGCAACTTGTTGGGAGAATATCCTACAACTTAAGTCCCTGTTTTGTACGGAGGACGCTGCCCTATTCCTCTTAGAAGTCTGAAATAAACCACAACCACGAGCCACCAGGTGGTCGATGTTCGACACCAGCTAGAGTTATTACGACGAAAATAGGTCAGGATACGGACTGTTGGGTAGTGACATTGATAAAACCATTTTTTTTCCTAAACTCTTTCAACTAGTTATAAAACCAACATCATATTTATATAATCTTATTGTAATTAATCTAGTTCAATAAACAAGATCAAAGCGTACCCCACAGTTATTTGCTACTGCCTACGCATTCTACCAAACCATCATAACACGTAATTCCATTGGGGAGAAAGGGGGGGGGGGATGTCTCATACAGGTGTATTTCGGATTTTCGTAAAGTGCCTTCCGTGTTTTTTTTATCTAATTTTAGATTTTTCCTAACAGTAGGTAACGTAATTTTTATAAGTAGTTTTAGTTTGTTTTTTTCGTCTGTGGTAACGCTATCTGAGAGTTTTCAGAGACCAAAAATATGGTTTAGGGCAATAATCTTTCAGAAAATACCTAAACTCTTAATATTTAATCCACCCCCTTGGGTGGCCACATGGTCCAAGGCGTCACTCTAGTAATACCCTAGGTTAGCGATGACAGGGATATTGGGGTTCTAATTCCAGTCGGACGTACTAAGTTTCTTTTCCTTAATAGTTTTCCACTCCCCAAGAAAATGCGGGTACACTAACTCTAAATTGAATATGCCTCATCCCTTACACATTAGCGTAATCGAGTATAGCCTAAATGGGTAGGACACACCACTTGAAGAAAAATAACTGCATTGGTCCGTTTAATCGAGGATTTCAAATCAGCCAATTTCGATTTTTCACGTTTCAGATTTTTTCATAAAGATGACATGTCCAATATCGTTCATACAAAATTTCTTCTCTGTATGGTATTGGGGAGAGAAAGGCTTTTGACATACAAACAATGCATAGATTTTATATCTGTGGACAAGCGTATTGCTAGAGATTCTATAACTAAAATGTAGTCAAAACTTTTTATTCAGACAATCTACATAGAAAAAGGCCTCACTCGACCTATTTAAAGGTTTACTTGTCAAAAGTCATCTATCACCTTAATATAGGCAGAGCTTTCAGCGTTCGTTTTATTTTAAGACAAACTTGGCAAAAATAATCTTGATTAGATATATTAATAGATTTTTTTGCCACACGGTTGATTAAGCTAACACCTTAACATAGTTGGTAGCTTGTATGTCTATTGAACTAAGGGTCCCAGGTTCGATTCCCAGCATGACTGATAAATATAAGGTTGCTGAAATGTGGGTTTCCCCTTTCACAGTTGGATATTAACGGCCGGGAACTGGATGTTGTGCCTGTCCTAGACCTAAGTTATATCATAAAACATATGAAGCTACGACAGGCCTAGCAAGCCAATAGTAGAAAATATGCGGCTTGAATAAAAAAAATGACCCAGGCCACAGGCTGGAAACACTAACGGATGGATGGTTGATTAATTTTAATATCGTGTGCTGGTTGAAGATAAACGGAAGGCCAAAGCAGAAAGGGAGAACAGTCGTAGGCGATCCTACTGGAAGTCCTTCAGCCAACGTCATGCATGTTATGCTCAGGACACTAATTGGTCAAGGTGACGAGAAAAGAGGCACGGGTCAAATTCAAACAGATTAGCAAAAAAAAAGTAAGCCACATGAAATAATACAGGTTGCACTTCTATAGGCTAACAATTATAGTACCTTCATCAGTTCAGATTTAAGAGAGTCAAAATATAGTTGGCAATTGTTTTTTTACTAAGTATCAATGCTTCAATTATTGTGTTTATTTGATGAAATAAGAGCTAGTAATGAATGTTTCATAGTGAAATCTATTATTATTATTATAATAATTTTAACCAGCGTCTTACTACCCGTTCGGGTTGTATGCACTTACGTTAATTTGTAATGGTCGGGTGATAGTGAGATGAAATGGAGAACCTACAGTTTAACGTGGGATCCAAACCACGGTGGAGGCCTGGCATTCCACCATTGTGATATCTAAACAACAAGACACGGAACGCTCTAATTCTTGAATTCTGTTTACTTTTTTTTTTATACTTACTATTCTCGAATCCAGGTTAGAGAAAAGCAAATATCTAAAAAAAAAGTATATTTGATACAAATTATTAAGACCTTGACTTGATATGACAATTTCTAAGCTATTGTTAAAAGGAATTATATAGGCTTTTGTAGTTGAAAGAATAACGTCACAAGAAATAACATTTGACTAACACAAATTAATGTACTAAAAATAGTGTATTTTTTGTTGATTAGTAAGTAATTGTCATGATAAACAATATAGTTTGTCAATAACATAAAACTTGACAAACCTTTTTTTAATTCAATTTGTAATGAAATAGATTTATCATTTAATAATAATTTTAATCAAAAGTTCCCACCTTTAACATATTTCAAATTAGTGAATAATTTCAGAACATAAAACTAAATGAATCCACTTATGTTAGTAAATCGTTTCAGACACCTGGATGATCATTTTTAATTTATTTTTATTATTTACAATGACTATCATCAGCTTACATTTTCTTTTGTTTGATATCTCCACACCTCTATTGTAAATATTTGTTAAATATAACCACTTTTAAAAACCCTTTCCCTCTCTCTTCTTGAACATGGTACAACCGACAAGAGGATAGACGCTATTAGAACAATTTCTTTTAAAACACACACTTAAAAAGAGGGTTCCTTTCTTCATTATGTTCACAACCTAACAGCAGAATGGTCCACGAAAGATTAATCTCCATCTTTCTTTCCTCCAAAACCTTACTGATAAGCGGTCCACGCTTAATCAATTCCAATTTTCAAATTCAGGCCACGACGCGTTAAGCTAGCCATCTTAAGCTATCGTGTTGTGCGTGCAAACAATTATTCAGTATAAAATGAAAACAAGTGTCTACGAAATAACAATTTTCACATATAAGTGGCATTAAAACCGGACTCTAACCCAGTATTCCACGTAAGGATAGAAAGTATCCTTACAATTTGGCTTCGTCAACTTGGGGCCCCACAATAAAGGAATGGACTACCCTACAATTTGACTCCACAACGAGGGTCTTCCAACAAAACACTCCCCAGTAGAGAATATAACTATACATTTTTTAATATTTTCACTTTAATATATAAAAAAAGTACAATTTGGGTTAGAGGGTAAATTTAAGATTCTGCCCATTTCTATAAAAACGGACCCTGAGTTTATTTTTCCCCCAATTTATATTATCAAATGGTAAAAACACTACAATGGGATTGCAAATATACTGATAGCTCTAAAGCAAATAAACTAGCTTATGCTTTCTTTTGAATATATTAAATAATATATTTGTAGTTTCATTGGTATTTTTTAGGAGGTACAATCTTAATGTAGATATAAATGAGTGATTCAACTTTTCCTATGCCCATTTTGTATTTATACCTCTAACCTCTGAAAATGCTCTATGTTAACACAAAAAACTGGGTTATTCGAATAAGATCGTCAAATATGATTTACAACTAGTCTTAAGGCCAGTTCTCACGTGTCATATCCAAGGATTCATTTTCCATGAAAATAAAAAGGAATCTGTGCATGCTTGTCATTGATCATGATGATTATAAAAAGACTAATAAACTGCCGTTTCAATTATAAAAATGGCGCCGTTTAAAATTAATGCTGCTGCGGTTTAAATATGTGTGCCTCTATCGAACAATTTAGCTAATATATTAAACAAAAAGAAGCTTATAGCACAAGTTTTATCTAAGGCTGTATGGCTAGTCCAAACGCCAAAATGAGTTTAGTCGAATCTGGAAAACCATTGAGGGTTTAATCCAATATAACGTTGAATTTAAATCAATATTTACAAGAGAAGAAAAATTATTTCAGTATTTCTTGTACAATCATGTTCTTCCTGTTCATTTAGTTTTCATTGTCAATAACTATCATAAAAAATTAAGTAAATCTTTTCACTTTAAATGGAAGAGTTAAATAAAGATTCAGTCTAATGAGTTGAGTGCTCTAACGTTCAATTTGTATTAACTTTTCAATTAATCATTGAAAATGACATGCGATAACTCCTTAAGAAACTTAATGAAATATTGCAAATGGAAGAGGGCATGAAGTTGGTCCTTAGGTCTACCAAATTTTACTTCTCATCTATTACTGCCTGTGGCCTGGGTCAGTTTTATTCAAGCCATTTATTTTCCACTGACAGCTGGCTAGGCCTGTCGTAGCTTTATATGCCTTATAATCCAACTTAAAACTAGAACTTACACAAAATCTAGTCCCCATCCGTTAATTAATCAGTGTGAAAGGGTTTACCCACATTTTATCAATAATAATTTTTTCAGCCATTCAGGGAATCAAACCAAAGACCTTTAACTAAGTAGAATGACACGTTATAGACTGATAAGGTGTCTGATAGGTCTATCGATTGCTTTAAAAATTATTTATTTATATCAAAGTGAGCTAATAAACTCCCGGTGTAGGGGGTATGGTTTTCTACCAAGCATCGAGGCTAGACCAGTAAAAAGCGGCCCACCGTCTGTTTGAAGAACATTGCAAACAACGTTCCGCCAGGGAGGAACAGTTTGTTTAGACTGGGTACGAATACACTATTGATGGCACTCAAACAAGAGCCGTAAGAACCGGGGTGAAGTTAGTTAACTGATGGACAGAACGAGTAAAGGAAGAAGGAGCCAAAGGGCGTGTGTTCAAACCAGTCAGAGGAGGTTGACAAAAAGATGTTAAGTCCTGGGTGACAGTTTAAAAAAAATACAAAGGCACAAATAATAGAAAAGTGAACAAGAGCCTTAAAAACCCACGAATCAAAATGCGAGACAAAATAACTTTATTCACGAGTTTAACAAAAGAGAGATGAGACAGGAGGTGTACAGACCAAATGAAGGGCGAGACTGGGGTGCGTGTATTTAGAGTGGAGAGGGAGGGGGAGTGGGAGCGTGTGGCACGATCGTATCTCCACCAGCCGCTCTGATGTTCACATCAGTTATCGACCGGGGCCGACCAATCAACCGGATTGTTTGGCCATTGTCTTCCGACACAAAGGCGAGAGCTAACGAGTGGAAGCTGTTGTAAAGTCCAAACTGTAGGAGTGGTTGTCACTGACGGCTAGCAGAAGATCCATATTGCAAACAATGATTGAGAAAGTCACTAATTTTAATATTTGTGGAAATTGTTTTCTTAGTAATACCATATCAATAGAGAGTTTTTTAAAACAATTCTAATAAAACTTCCCTAAGAATTTTGTTTTGTTCGTGGTTGTGGCAACAAGATATTTTATAATAATAGCAAATAATAAATTAAAAAGTACAAGTATTATATTCACAGTTTTATCTTATTATAGCTGGCCACCAAAATATGTTGTTTATATATAACTTAGAGAAAGAGCCTATATAACATTTGTTTCACATGCTCAAACACAACCGAATACGGGTTGTATAATTTCAACGGTAGTCTTCATTTCAACTAGTTAGACATTTCAATCTATTAAGAGAAGACAGTTTTTTATAGAAGTTATAGTTAGTAAATCATTTTTAAGTTAACTACAGAAGCCACTTCAACAAAAAAAGAAACATCCCAATTGTTATTTTCATAAGATCTTGTTTTAATGATGTAAAACCGTTAAAAGAAACAAATAATTGTTTGTTGGGAAAGCTTCGAATTTTAAAAGTTAAAACTTAATGCTCGGGCAGGTAACATGGCTTGTCGAATGGATACATTAAAGTAAAAGTGATAACTTTTAATATCTGTCAGTTACCATCACTCATACCAATTATGTGTTTTTGCTCATGCCGGGAAATTAGCTCGGGGCTCTTAACTCAGTGAACAGACACTACTGACTGAGCTAAGGTGTATGAATATTTTATTTGTGTTGTTCTATACTCTATGGGTGAATATAGTGACTATCACAACTGCCAGATGCATATTACATGACTTTACGTATGAACATAGGAAAGTAGACAAGTAAACTTTCAAGCTTCCAATTAAAATCGCCCCCAACGAGGAATCAAACCAAAGTAGTTTGTGACTAGGTTAACATTTTAAATCTAGACCTTATAAGTACTAAATGTGATAAACTAATCTAAAGGCTTATTTTTTCCATCGTAAATTAATATTTAATATATTGTATGTTACTTTAAACTTAGTCCTGATTACTTTTAGAGCCATGTCCAACGTAGGAATGAACAGGTGGTAAAATTATAGCACAAGTATTATTCAGATCCTACAGTTGGCAATGCTCAGTGCATGTCTGGAAAACAATTGATTTGCGAACATTTATACCAACCTGATAATATTGTACTCTTCGTGTAACAACCTCCAGCCAAATTTACTTACGAATATATCTCAGAGATACCTTTTTACAAGAACTATACTATTTTATTTAGAGTGTGGTAGGATGAAAGCCCTTACAGAAGGTTATATTTAAGTAAAATCGATCTAAGCACGGGTGCCTTGTAGAGAGAGAGAGAGAGAGGCATGCGATCCTTCAGGCGACCTCAATATTTTAGCAAATAAATGATCACTAACAAATATGTCGAGAACGCGACGTGAAATCTCAGTAGAGAAGTGTACCAAGTAACAGGAAAATACTTTTTTAAAACTTCTCCATATTATCATGTTCAAATATACCATGGCCTATTTAAAGGAATTTGTATATTTTTATCATCTAGTTGACATTCCTGTTCAAATAAAAACTAGTCCCCCCTCTAGTTTAAAGTTTAGAAAATGTACCTACCCCACATTCCCAGAAGGTATAGACTAACGAAAAGTATTTGAAAATGCTGTAAAATAACATAACTAGAGATTTTGCAATTTTATGTCGTGATTAAAAAAACCTAAAGTAGCAACTATCGTGGGTAATAAACAGTTTTAACATAGGATGTGAGCTTCAAATCCTATATATTCGCGAAAATATCGAATTTAAAAAAGAAAAAAGAAGTTATCTCAAAACTTATTTAGCGTTTGTTTTAGAGCTCCTATACGGGAGAAATTTAATTTTATTTACCGAATAACTGATTATAAAAAAAATAGCATCTGGTTGACATTTTTTAAATTTATTGCAACTTAAAAAATAATATGGTGAACTAAACCTCTCTTTTACCATGTTTGGGATTCGGATTATTGATTAGTAAAAAAAAATGGTTTCAACACATACTTAGCCATTACAATATTGACTAGCATTTTAAATACATTTATAATCATTTAGCAGCTTGGTTTTAAACAATGTGTTGTGAAAAGTTTTTGAATGAGAAAATTGTTATTTTTAAGAGAAATACATGAAAAAATGGGAAAGTAAAAAACATAAAAAAAATGAACGCATTAAGGCCCATAATAAACATAGTTACTAAAAAACTAAAAAAACTTTTAAAAATCCTTCCCGTTCCGCTATGACTATATTAACTTAAGGTGAGTCACTTTTCTAAACATTTCAGTGGTTCAGCAGTGAGACGCGTTGCAGATGTTTAGAAATCTCTCATGATTTATTAAGTTATAGATAGGTTTATTATGTAGGCCAAGTTCCGACCAGTTAACTTACATAAAACCCTATAAAACAATTCCACATGATCTTAAAATGTTCTGTTATGACCCAATCAAAACATGACCATTTGATGGAGGATTCCTGGAAATAAGTTTATAACTTTTTAACAGGTTGATTCACTTGGGACTGAGCACTTATGTTAAATATAAAATGAGCCTGAAACACGAACGAAACGGTTCTTTATTTCATGACGAAGCAGTCTACTATGAAAAAATGTCTCGCCACCAGCTGGGCATTGACGGACGCTCCATCTATTTGGACGTTATTGGGGGAGCATGGCTCGTCAGATAGTATAGCGATATTTAAAATATATCACTCAACTCTCTCCCACTTGGCACCTTCAACGTATTTGGCCCAACCTTTACATAATAAAAAACCGACTCAGGGTCACTTGTCTGGCTCTTTCCGTGATAGTTCGGGCCTCATTCTTATGAGAATTGCTTTTTAATCAATACGTTCAGAAATTTCTAGATATTACGACTTTATGCAGCGATGTTTTGCACGATACGTGAGAAGCACATTGGGTGCTCCTAGCGCCCCCATCCCCCTTTTCACTTAAGGTTCCAGTGATACAATGCAGCCAACCTTACACCCTAAGTTTATATTGCTTTGGGAACCTGGGAGGAACAACGAATAGTTTAGGTGGTACCGTGGTTGGTTTTTTACTCCTCTCCTCTCCCCTACCACCTTATTCGCACAACAAACGGGAAATTTAAAAACTTCAGGTCTATCTTGCAAGAGTTCAGGGAAACTAAAAAAAACAACAAGACTAGAACATCTTGTTTAATAAATTAATTATGGTGTAAAATTACCCCGCGAACATCTGTAGCCTGAAATCCACCAGATTCACGTTTGCGTCCAAAATTCCGCCATAGCGTTCATCCGTTAACTGAGGGCAGAATCTGCTTTAATGGCACATTATTTCAAAGATTTGTTTGCTCGTAATGCTTGGCAACGTTAACTAATGTCACATTTTCTTAGGAGCAAGCTTATCTGACAGTTATATTTCACTTTTGTACATCTCATGTGTATTTAACGTGTACTTTCTGAACCGACTTATTATATCGGCACATGACAGATTAACTTTGATTTAGAACAGGCGCAACACTCAGACTCCAACCGTTAATTCATCAGTGTTAAAGGTGACCTGGTGGTCTAGGGGTAAGGTGTCAGACTTCTGAGCTGGTGGCCGGGGTTCAATCCTCGGTCCCGGCACAGATTTATCTGATTTCCAAACCCTTCCTACACCTCTGACAAGATATCTTGTGAATGTGTGGAGTGCCAGGTCGCCACCGTGGTTCGGATTCCACGTTAAACTGTAGGTCCTTCATTTCATCTCACAATCACCCTACCATTACACATTAGCGTAAGTGCGTACAACCCGAACGGGTAGTAAGACGCGGTGCTAATAATAATAATAATCAGTGTTAAAGGGGGAACCCACATTTCACCAATTTTTTTTTACCATGCCAGGAATTGATCCTGGGACCTCCAGTTCAGATAGACACGATACTGAGTGAGCTAAGGTGTCGTACCTGAAAAGTTAGATCTCCTTTTACGTATTCATACGTCAAGTAATGTTATGTGTTGCTGTCACTTTTGATATATATTATCAATACCTATAAATAACACAAATAGTATGGTAAAATGTTATCAATGTTGACCACAAAAACGTTTTTAAAGGGGTTATCTTCACCTAGGTCCTACTATAGCACAGCTTACATTTTACATAACTTAATCTAATCCTCTCCAAAACTTTCAAAGCAAATATTTTAATAAGTAGCATTTCCATTCTCCTTCACCTAGGTTGATATGTTTGAGAACCTGTGTGAAGCCTGGTTTTAGGGGCAAACACAGGAACACTAGATTCAATTTTATATTTAAACTATTACGTCAACATTTTGTAGAAGGGACAATTGCTCCCTTATTAATCTAGAAGTGTTCATATCAATATTATTTAACGACAAAGTACACAAGATAGGGATTATGAAAGGTATCGATAGAAAATGCACCTGTATTTGCGTGTATAGTAGATTAGAAAACTATCCCCCAAAACACCCGCCAGAGACAAAGTTCATTCTTCTAGTAATAGAGAATCTAGTATTTTGCGAGCCCGATGCCTTAAGGTCGTGTGGCCATCAATGCGGGCAAGAAACTTTGAGCATTTAAAAAATATTTTTTAGTTTTTGTCAGATGTGCTCTGTAAAGTATTAAATTAAGTCAAAAAATGACCGCTAATTCGAATCTAAAGATTGATGGGTCGAACAAATTTATACTTTATTTTCTCCCAACCGAGTTTGATTAACCATTCGGGTCATACACAAATGTACTAATTAAGGTAATTTGTTTATGAATGGGAATATTGAATTTAGAAGAAGTGGAGTGTTCAACAATTTATTAAATAAACCTCAGTGCACCCGACCGGGATTTAAATCCCGATCTTCCAGCAGTCAAATCTATTGCTGTAGACATGGCTTTTGGCCTAGAGGAAACCGAAAAGGGTCACTAATCTGTTGCCTTCTCTCAATAGAACTCCGTGCAAGAGTCAAACTAGCCTCCCCTCTCATGTTGCCACCTGTGATCTTTTGAAAGACAAACCACAAGAGTCACCCAGAAGTCCAGCGCAACTCCTCTGCCCTAGAACTGGTGAAAACTTGCAGGTAGGACATTAATTATTACAAAGCTCTCTTTAGGGACGAGGCAGGAACGTGGGGGTGGGGCGGTGGGCCTATCCCACAGGTCAGTGGGGTCAACTGGTAGCCAGCACTCACTGAAAATTAAAGACTCACTATCCTGGAAGAAACTTGAGAAACCCTTGGTGAAAAATGTGAAAAAAAAACCCATTCAAATATTTATTTAAAAAAGTAAGTATTTTATTTATATTGATCTGATTATAAATATACATTCATACATTTTTACTAATGTTAAATTTTGTGAACATGTGTGCGTGAATTTTTAATTATTCCTTTTTGGGAGATTAATAAACCTATTTTGGGAGTAAAACTTGCCGCAAACCAAAAATACAATTTATTACACACATCGAAAATAATTTAATATAGGTCTACGAATAACTTGATTAAGGTGATAGGGTTACTAAATATAGCTTCGGCACGCGATGCAAACTGATAAGATTTTACCCTAGGGATGAAAAAGGTTGGACCACCCCGACCTAGGGGAGCACCGGGTGCAGCTGAGGGAGTAGGGAACGAAAAAGAGAAATCCTCTCTAGGACTACAGCCCAAAGATTTAACATCATACTCCACCCCCCTTATTTCTCAGAATAAAGATAGCTTTTCACATTATCTTAAAAAGTTTATAAATTATCATTATTATCATTAATATTATTAATACCAAGTTTTACTACCCGTTCAGATTATACGCACTTGCGCTAATGTGTAGGGTGATTGTGAGACTAGATGGAGGACCTACAGTTTAACGTGGAATCCGAACCACGGTGGAGGCCTGGAATTCCACACACTCACAAGCTGTGATTAATACACGTTTTGTCAGAGGTGAAGGAAGGGTTTAGTTCTTAAAAAATTGTCATAGGTTATCATAGAACTTTAATATAACAATGACCCGGTCTAAAGCGCTTCTCTCACAAGGGACTAGATCGCTCGCCGATTACAGGAAGATCGAGACTAGAATCCTGGTCATGTGTACCGAGTTATTTATAAATAGTTTTAACAATCTTCCCTGCAAATTCGGGTACACTTAATTTAAATTCAACCTTCCTCATCCCTAACACACTAGCACGATTAGTTTTTATGCGTATAACCTAAACAAGGCTGTAAGACTTGGTGCCGGGCAAAAAAAAATATTCAACTTTACAATTATCCAATGAAACACTGTAAAGAATAAGGAAATGATCAAATACGTGGACTATAGTCACCCTTTACAAAATTTACCTTACATCCGAATTGGGAAAGGGGTTTGAATCTTAAGCCAGGTGCACTAAGGATAATTTTCCCACATTTCATTCCAACAATGGTTTTCACCGCTATCTCTGAACGATGGTGGCAACTCCCCTTCAAACAACCCTCAAACTAAGTGTTAAAAATACCAACTTAGAAAAAATAGGATTATACAGTTTTTTATATCGATGATTGTAAACATCCGCATCTACTTAAAGTTTCAAAAGGTTTTAAGGTTCTTAATATGGTATATCTTAAAATCCTATCACAAAACATTGTATAAAAGTACTATGAAAGATGAAAAATAAAGGCTCTAAATGTGAATGACCGCCAAGTAAAAAAAAAAAAAACTTAACAAGAATGTTCCCTTTAATATTTTGTTGGTTATTTTTATTATAGTCTACGTTAATTGGTTGGTGTTTATTTGTCCTCTACTCTGGATGAAAAGGGATGGGGTGGGAGTTGGGGGTAAATAGGAGGAAACAGGACATTTTTTTAATATAAAAAAGTTTCTGGTTTTTAATTTTAAACGCCCTTGCCTACAGTAGGAAAACCTTATCTCCCTTAACCCTTAGTTCTTTTTCCAAGGAGGACAACCAGTAAGACCCTCTAAAGAGCAGTTAGTTATTCAAGCACGCTCTTTACACGACCACCCACTCGAAATAGTGACACTCCTGTAAAATATTGCTTACAAACTTTTAATAAAAAATAAAATAATAGCAATACCATTAAATATATTACCTAGCGTTTAAGGATTTTTTTCACAGTTAATAAAACAAATAGCTTAGCAAAACTAAATACTATTTTTAATGAAAAAATACATAAAAATTTGTTTAAACAAAGCTAATAACTTTTCTTTATTGAACGTGTTACATTTAAAAAAAACTTTAAACGCTATAATACACTTTTTTTTAGAATTTATTTTCATCAGGTTTTAGATAAGTAGTTATTTTTAATTTTAGCACCACATCTTATCAACAGTTCGGGTTTTACGCATTATTTTGGTTAAGTAGAATGTCTATTCAATTCAATTACATTAATTATTATAATTTTATTGAACTGAAAAAAATTATAAGGTCATAGGGTTTGATAGTAAGGAAAGTGTACAAGATTAACCAATCGGCTAGAAATGAGCTTTAACTCTATCGGCATATATTACAAGCTTTCTAAGCATAGTGTATGTTACTTTTACTTCCAGACAAATGCTGGAACTTTTTACTCCTCTCTTACATCTCCCATTGGAATCTTATCCCTTCTAAACTGAATAAATATATAAAAAAAGCAAAAGATTAAGGCAGCAGTCTTGGTCAGCCAGAAAGTATCACGTTGTCAGGCCACTGTCATTTCCTGGAACTACTACTTTCGTCTGAGCTTTTCCCCCTCCCCTACAAGGTAAAGAGGAACGTTCGCTGCTAGTTCTCAAACATATCAAAATTGTCTGATTTTAGACTATCAAAATATTACTGTATTTGCTAAAGGAAGGCTAAATCTAGAGCCTAATCTCACAGCTCCGTATATATGTTCAAAAAGTCATTGAAAATGAGTTATATTATATAAATGTGTGAAAATGTATCTGACTATAGAGTTGTTAAGGATAAAAGAGCCATAATGGATGGAATCTTTCGATTATTTTTGGCGTGAGCCATTTTTTTTTTAAAATAATGCATCGTAGAATTAAATATTGCATTAGAGCTGAGCGTCTGCGTGGCAATTTATCGCTTACTAAGGCGGCCCCTTGAGTTACTTTTGGTTTGTAACTGGACAGAGGAATTATTTGTGGGCGCTTCTTCAAGAATATAACACTACTTTTCACATATAGAGTTTAATCTACTGAAGTCTCAGTCTAACCCGGAAGATATAAAGCCTACCTTGACGGATTGACCTTATCTTATAAGCTCTACCATAGTACAACTATGAAATGTTAACTTACTACTTTTCTAGGTTAATTTGTTTTTCATTTATTTAAGGTATTACCGTGCAATTTCTGAACCGACTGATTATATCAGCACACGAGAATTTCTACGAGTGAGAGCGAAAGAGCTTAACATTTTACCGGGAAAGATATGTTCACATACCTTGCAGTGTTCTTTTAAATAACACAGTCGACATGAGACAAACGGATTTACCTCCCCTCCTAAGGAAGTTGTGCTACGGATTTTTTTTTATCATTCAATCAAAATCTTTCGAACCCCGGCTAGGTTAGAACCCACGAACATCAAGTCCTGAGGCAAGCACTTTAGCCCAATTAATTATTAGTAGCCTCAGTTCACAAATAACGATGGCAAGATTACCTTGCAAGCTTCTAATATGGCTCAGATATGCTAGATTCATAGATTAATCCATCAATAAAATGCAGATACCTTTCAGGGAGTGTACACATCAGCCGTAAATAAACTAGAGCCCTCTGCATCAAACCTATAAGTGACAAAGCTTTTGCCGATAAACAAAATCAATGGTTTTTGTTAGTTAATCTTAAAACAAGACCCTAAATAAAACTAGGACACGAGTACTCATTATGAAGTAAGTCTCTAAGTCATCTATTCAAAGTTTCAACACAAACTTTTTTAAATGTGTTTTGTCTTAAGACATGTACATTCCTTTTGTCAGTGAGCTTATACCACCAATACGCCCTGTCCTCTGCCTCCTTCAGCTTCCAGGATTTTCTTCTTTCATTCAAGTCATCCAATATTTGAATCCTCCTTCCTAAGCTCCTCTTGTCCCCTCAAACTTGCCTTTCATAACTACAAGAAATGAACGCTTCATGGCTAGAATTTAAAAATGTCATCAATCGTTTTTCTAGGTCAATGCTAAGGCTTTGCCCACCCATAAATGCACGGTTCTAAACAAAATTTAAAATATTTATATATATTTAATAATTCAACATTGTTGTTTTTTATTTATTTTAGTAACATATCTGGGCATCTTTCATAATTCTTATGGAATTTTCAAACCATGCTAAAATAGTTATTGAAATATTTTCATTAAAATGTTTCCATTTCAATGCATTTTAAATGGGAAAACAAAAATTGTTAATGGATTTATTTTTTTTCTTTGTACAATTAAGCTAGAGTGTGTTTATAACATATTATGTAATGAATAATTTCTTTTTCTTTTTAGACAAATTTTTTAATTTGGGTTAGCTTCAATAATCACGACGATATTGAGCTCTATTGACTCCCAAGTCGACACTAGTCAAAATACATGGTTTTAAATACAACTTTTCCTTCTGCAACTAGTTGTCTTAGCTGATAATAGGTGCCGTTAGTATGATCATTACCCATTTACAAGCTAGTATCATTTTGCAAGCGTTGGCTAACCTGCTGTATCGGAATGCAGTCGGCAGTGGAGGGTTAAACTAATCTCTGTGACCTTCTTGAGTCAAAGAAACATTAATACCATGTGCATTGGGATAAGAAGGGCCAATGTCCAATTATGAAAATTTGCGTAATTAAATATAAACAACTAAACATCTTAATATATTCAGTAACAAATACTCACAAAGTCTTCCTGCTGTGTGAATAAATATAGTTGGTCCCTTAGTTGGTCCCTTCTTACTTCAATGAAAGTATTACTCTATGCTCACATCAAACATAGTTATTTTAAATAAAATTTGGTCTAAATGTAATTTGTGACCTAACTAGATTCAAAGGTGACAAAGAAGTGGAGGTTAGGGGTGGAGTGATATATATTTTTTTAGCTCTTTTTTGGGGGGGAGATTTTTTTTTTTAATTTCAAGTTTCAAATTAAAAAAAAAAGTCAAACTTATTTCGCAACCCTAAGTTTTGGGAACCACTCCTCTTAGTTCTAGTATGGTTCATTTTCTCTCTCCTCATCCTTCACCTAAGTTTTGTTTTTTTGCACCGGCTCTTGGTAGTACCAGTTAGAGTTGCACGCACTTGTCATTGATGCAAGTCGCGATAGTCAACTCTGATACTAATGTGAGATCATAGAATACAAATACAATTAATAGCCTTACATACCTAAGATGACAACCTCAACTACTTTCACGGCAAAAGTGGGGTTTTGGGGGAGGAAGCAGGAGGCAGAAAATTAAACTCGTCAAGTGCGAAAGAGCTGAGGAAGGCAAGGGGAAAGTCGGAGAAAAGAAGAGGCAGCAGGATGTTTGACGATGCTCTGAGGCACGTGGATTATGAAACTTTAATTTCCTATTTCGTCTCTCCCTCTCCCCCCGTTCACTTTCAATCATCCTTAACATTCTATTGCCCCTAAAAAGACACAGCCCCCCCTTCCCCCCCCTCCCGACCACTTGGTGCCAAATAAAATATACTGAAAATATCACGGAGAGGAAAGGGGACTTTTAAAATACTTAAACTTTGGGTAGTAACTAAATTTACAAAGATGTTGCGCCAGAAGGCAAAGGTTGAAATAATAAGATAAATTAAAGCTTTATCCGGCTTACAATCATATATACACTATACATAAAAGTATATACTTAAGAGACTAGGAAAGAATGTCGATGAACGAGAGTATGAGGTTTGAATCTTGGTCAGGTGCACTGGGGATGTTTTCAGAAATGATTTTACACTCTCCCTCTACGCAAATACGGGTATACGTCCAATGAATATAGCCTTCCTAGTCCTTAAAACCAATAGCGTAATTAGTACTTAAAGCGTATAACTCGAACGGGTAATAAAACTCAGTGCTAGATTATTATTATTATTATTATTATTATTATTATTATTTAGCACCGCATCTTACTACCCGTTCGGATTATACGCTTTAAGTACTAATTACGCTAAAGGATTAGAAATTGGGAAGGTTGAATTAGAGGATGTGAACCAGCATTTGCGTGGAAGGAGAGTCAAAAACCATTTAGGAAAAACCACCCCCAGTTCACCCGACCGAGATTCGAACCTCGATCTCCCGGTCCTCAGCAGTTGAGCTCAACACGACAAGCGCGTTAGCCAACTACGCCACCGAGCCGGTTCGCAGTTCTAGAAAGAATGATTAAACACTTGCTCAGAAGACGGGAGTAGAAAAGTTTATTTTTTTCATTCGAGTGACAAACATGGGCTTGCGAGAAGAATAACGACGCAAGTAGCGATGTCTAACAGCAAAAACGAGAACAAAACTTTTATTATTACTTTACACTCCAAAAAGATAATTATACTGACGGGAAATCGACTCACCTCAAAAGCCCAGGATTACACGCGGGATATTGCTAAACTAGAACAAAGGGAATGCCAGAACAGACAAGTCCTAATTAGATTGTTGACAAGCGTCAGTAAAATGGCGCTCTTTGCAGCCAGGGACGGACAAGGGGGGAGGGGTGTAAATAAAAGATTAATTAATCTTTCAAAAGGCCACGATAACGCAGTCAACATGGCCAAAACGCTCTGGGCTCAAAGCCAGAGCTAATCATTGCGCCATAAATTTGGGAAGAACGATGGAAGGAGGCAGATTGTGATGGGAGGGGGAGGGGGAGGGGGGAAGAAACTCGATGCCGTACATGAGAGAAAATGGGACATCATGACATAAATTGAAAGGCATGCCAAACTACCGT
>CABFVZ010000119.1:443804-453931 GCA_902151445.1 Timema monikensis
TTTATATATAATATATATATATTTTTTATATATAATATATATATATTTTTTATATATAATATATATATATTTTTTATATATAATATATATATATTTTTATATATAATATATATATATTTTTATATATAATATATATATATTTTTATATATAATATATATATATTTTTATATATATATATATATATATACACACACACACACACGTGGTTTCACAAATTTCTTTGTGTACCCTTTGTTTCCCCCTGTTGATGGCAAGCTTACCTTGCATGGTTCCACTACGGTATAACTTTTAAAATTGAACCAAAGTGTATGTATCCCTTCAAGGTAAGACTTAATATTTAGATGTAATAAGTCATAATTCAATCCCCTAATCATTTAATTGTTTTATACCCCGCCTTTGTGGCCATGTGATCTGACACGCTACTCTCACAGACTAGACTACAGATGACGAGGAGATCAAGGTTCGGATCTCAGTTGCGTGTATTTGGTGTACTTTTTTCCTGAATGGTCTTCCCCTCTCCCTTCACACAAATGCGGACACACTTCCTCTAAATAAAACTTTCCTAGTCCCTAAAACCGTAATTAGTACACAGGCGTATAACCCGAACGGCTAATAAGGAGCGGTGTTAAATATACTGTTTATATTTTTTTCTAAATTAAGGTCAGTTTACAAAAAAAATTGATTTTAGATCATATTCTAATTTTTTTAAATATTATTTCCTAGGGGTGTTTTACATGTTAAATAATACTTTGTTTTTCGGGGGAAAATTCAACCAAAGCTAGTTTACTAATTATTGTAAAAAAATATATTTTCGGAACATAATAAGACCATGGGAAAAAGTACATTCAATTATCGTGGTATTTATTTATTGTAATGCCAAACTTTGAAGAAAAAACAACCCACATCTTCGTTTGTCTAATCACAAATTCTAAGGAAAAAACATTCATACAATGCGTTATTCGCAAAATATTTGTCATAAAAAATATATGAAGGAAACGTGACATCACCACAAATCAGACTCCCCCATATGCTTTCAAATGTGGTATAGGCCTACCACCCGACCCGTCTCCCTACACATACGTGTTTAAACTAAATATTAACTAAAATAAAAACTAGTTACATAAAATATAATGAGAATTTAATGAATTTATTTTCGAAAATTAACTCTTTATGGTCACCACCGCAGTTCGCATTTTTACTGTTAATGTTAATTTGTTGATGAGGAATATTGAATTCAAAGGAAGTTTAACTGCATTTGTGACCGGGATTCAAACCCCAATCTCTCCATCACCAGCAATTCAATCTATTGTGAAAGTGACGCCTTAGACCATTCGTCCACTGAAGCGGGTTATTAAATGCCTAGGCTAGGTGTTATCCGGGAGTAATACTAGCTCTTAGCTCAGGACATAGCTACCTAGGTTAGGTTTTAGCAAGGGGTGGGGTTGATACGGGATTTTTAGAAATATTTGGATCTTAAATTGTAATCACCCTTACATCAATAGTCCGTGAACACGATACAATGCTATAAAACATCAATGTTTTCTGCGTGGCTAATATAATGCACAGCAACCAGAAAGAGGAGCTGCTATTGATCGCGCTCAGAAAACTTCTCTGGGCTACCTACACCCAACCCAACAATACTTGATAGAAAATTTCACTTTCGTGCCCTATCTAAAACATCTCATAGCGTAGAGATCTGTCAAACAATACTAACGAGAGAGTTCTCTCACTTCTGGGGTTTCAAGAGTTTAAAACGTTTTCACTGCAGAGACTTAGAGTTACAAATATAGTCAAATACAAGTAAAAATGTTATTTGCCACAGTGAGGTCCCGTTAAGATTGGGAATATGAGGGTTATGGATTTTTTTTACTAAAAGGCAAAGGCAGTGTTCAAATGAATGTAATATTGGTAAAGGTCACAGGGTAGTTAAAATAACCGCTAAGGATATCTGCCAAGGTAAGACTGCTTAAACTATGGCCTCATAAATTGAGCCATAGTAGATGCACGTAAGGTAAGCTTGTTGTTTTTCAGGATAAACGATGGGTGCATAAGATTCCTCCGTATTGTAGGTTACAAAAATCTAAAAATATATTTGTATAGATACTTCAGTATATATTTAAATGTTATCAATAAAATTAACAAAAGGATTTAATTACACGGGTTGAAAAATAAAGCAACCACATGAAATATAGGCTAATAGTTTCCCGGCATGCAACATTAAATAAGTTGAAAAAGATATAGTAGAAAGCTCTCAAAATGTAGCCATAACCCACGGCAACATTAGAGTATTTACTAGATATTCAATTTAGTAGTTTGTAAAAAATTAAACAGACTTTTGTATCTCCGGGCGGGATTGAAACCCGTTCTCCAATTCTTAGTGCATCACGTTACCACATTGCAGACAACCCTACCTGCTATATTACTAATCATACCTGATCTCAATCAAGTATTTTTTTAAAGCCATTACTTGAAAGCTTCTGTGGAGCCGTATCTATATATACAGTATTTAAAACTTAAAAGAAATAATTTCAAGAAAAATAGTTCCAGTAGTAATAAAAAACTGTACAAGACTTCAATTTTTTGTATATATTATCAGAGGAATGTGGCCAATCATTTCAAAATTCAAAATTATTCTCTGAGGAGGCAGCAATTTAAACTAACGACAATTTAGGCAGATTTATTGAGAGCTACCAAACCAGTATAAGGATACAGGGAAAAAAGGGGGGGGGGGGGCAGTTANTTACAAAACAGGAAAAGAGACAGTGAGGAAAAAGGGGGGGGGGGGCAGTTAAACTCCACACGTTTCAAGACATTTAACCTTTATATTTCAAACCCCATATGGACCCCAGCAAATATATATTTTTGTATTAAATTATACAGACACCTCTTGTAACCATAATCTAAAGTGTAATATAACGGTTTCAAGAATGTCTTAACAAATCTTAGCACTGACTAAATTTTAGTTAAAATTAGACTTTACCTCTTTTTTCTTTTGCGTCCTTATATTTGTGTTTGATTTTTTCTTTAAAAATTAAAAGTATTTACTCATAGAATTATCATACCAAAGTCTAGGATGATATATACATTAGTCGTGTAAATCTGAATCTATTACATATTACTTTACATCAATTGCTGTTTCCGACCTGTGGCCTGGATCAGTTTTTTATTCAAGCTATATAAATTCCACTGCCAGTTTGCTAGGACTGTTTTAGCTTCATATGCCTTACAATCCAACTTAAGACTAGAATAGACAACATCCAGTCTCCCGGACGTTAATTCATCACTGTGGAAAGTTAAAAGCACATTTAACCAATGAATGTTTTTTCTGCCGTGACGGGAATCTAACCTGGGACTCTTAGCTGAGTAAGAAGACACGCTACCAACAGATAGTAAACATAAGCCTACTACCAACTGAGCTAAAGTGTTGGATTTATGTGAATGTATGAACGCTATTAAAACTATCTGAATGCACAAAAGAATTTTTTAAGGGCTTTAAAAAGTCGAGCTGTATATTTTTCACACAAATCACAAAACGCGTAATATGTCTCTTAAGATACATCACAAGCCTAGTGAGTCTGACAAATAAAGTTTATTTTTGAAATTATTTTGCCCATACAATTTTTTTTTTGTAAACCTCCGGAATTTAAATCCCAAAATTCTCGGATCGAGCAGAAATATCAGCCGTGAAATTTAAACAGGATACATTAAGCCTAAGCCTGTAAAATACTTTGTTTCAAAAATTATTAAAGAAGGGTCAATATAAAAAAAAATGAGAGCTCGGTAATGGTTCGTGGAATGCCTGGGGTATGGTGGGGGGCATACAATAGAAAATCGTCCCCCTCCCATTAGGGATTAAACTAGCCCTTTATATATCCTCAAGCTTCCTGCTCTACAATAGTGTGTGTGTTAGATGATTGGGGGAGGGCAAAGACCGGTTGAGCACGTTAAATCACGACTTCACCCGGTAAAATACCCAAGCGCCATCACTGCCATATCACACTTTTTAACATAGACTAGCTCTATTAATAAAGATTTAGAGCCCAAGATGAAAAAGTCACCAACTATTCAGTGCGTTAAGGCGCCCTTTTTCCGGAACGTCTTGTGTCTAGTTACCGCCCCCTCCGTCATCGAAGCGCCGTTAATTAACCCCCCTGATCATTTGTCAGCTATCGGAGAAGGTTGTTACGTCACGCGCACAGAGTAACAACAACAAAAGCTGGGAGCATTTCACTAACAACTTTGAAGGCGGGGAAAGAGGGCGCCCTTAATTATATACCCTGGAGTGCTCACGGAGGCGCGCGAGACTAAATTATTTCACTAGCTAGAAATTTCTCTGGTGAAGGTGTAAAGAGAGCGAGTATCAGAAGCCCCCAATGCTGAAAACTATTTTGCTTATTCCAGCGTGTAATTAATGACACAAATTAAGAGCCCTTTCTCCCCCCGCACCCCCCCCTCCCCCCGTTTCGATTAAATAGTCCTTCAGATGGGTTAAAGAGAATCTATTCGAGTGTACAACGTTAATTAACAACTTTTGTATTGTTCTTAGAAACTCATTTAGAGTTTAATTAATTTCGTTAAACTATACAATCTATTTAGGTTAAAAATATTGATTTTTAATAGAAGTGTATATTGCCAACAAACTGTGTTAATATACAATGTAACAAAAGGTATAAAAAACTACACATATGTATATTGGGACCTGACTTTACTTTCATGTGTTCGTAAAAAGTAATGAATTTGTCATCTGTCACTAGACAGATGGTTTAAATTATTACAGCCCTAAGGGTACATATAGTGACCAATGTTGGCCAATATGCAGACTGTAGAGTAACATGTGGGCCCCACATCAGCGGTGGACAGGAGACACAAAACAATTAAAATTTTTAATATAATCGTGTGTTCCATTTGACCTTGTTGGCAAGCGATAGTCCTTTTTGGGCTGCTTAACATTTCAGTAAGTATCCTCTAAATTGAAAAATAACGTCTTGAAACGGAAATTGAACCCTGGACCTTTGGCTTAGTACGCCAATGCTCTAACCACAAAGCTACCAAGCGAGTGTTTTTGTGCCCGGTACACATACAAATAATATACCCAGACACTCAACCTCCAGGTTAAAATGGTTGCGGCTTAAGTCCTTCACCACTAGGATCGCTGCTGTCGGTACTATCATCACCCAGCAGTGACACTAGCGAGGTCCAGTGTTTGAAGGACTCAAGCAGGCAAAAAGAGCGCAGCAAACCCCCGTAAGGTGGAGAGTATGTTTCTTACTTGTCTGTGTCACAGGATCATTCTTCACTCATTTAAAGGTAGACTACTGTGACGGACGTGCGTAAATCTTCAGATACATGTGTGATCAGGGAAGATCACGAGCTACCAGATAACACAGCTACCATCGAGATTTTTGCTGCAAAAAGTGCAATGACAATTGTAGGAATGCGTACATCATTATGGATTAAATAACCAAGCTATTATAGTTAGTATACAGTAGCCCCATGACTTCTTTGGTACCGACTGACAGCTCACAGCTGATGGCTTTGAAAAGCTACCAGACCAAATTATGTATCCCTAAGCTGAACAATATGGTCTGCAAAAACATGTGTTTAGCAGCTGTCACTTCTGACGGTCAAAATGTAGGTATTATACCTAAATGTTGACTGTCAGAAGTCAGCTGTGAACTGTCAGTCGGCACCAAAGAAGCCACGGGGCTACTGTAGTTACGGTTATAACCCCTTCACTGAGTGCTCAAAATGGTCACCTTCAGCCTGAATGAAAGCCTGGCAGTCGTCGTATCTTAGAATGACGCACTCTTTCAAAAACACGAGAAGTTTGTCGGATTTGTTGTAAACGTTTACAAAAAGGCTGCTAAAGTATTTCAATGCTGGCAATGGGTGTTAAAACTATCCGTTTCAAGTGGCCCCAACAATAAAAATCTAATGGATTTAAGTCTGGGGAGCTCGCAGGCCAACCAGTAGGTCCAGCACGACTTAGCCATATGTTAGGAAATAGTTTGTTCAAGAAATGTCCTGTTACTCGGCTAAAATGTGGCGGCATGGTTTACAAACAGTTAAGTAGAATCGCTTGGCTGTAACTCTGAAACAAAGTCAAATGGGTTATATTAACTTATTTCAAAGTTGTTGTCTTCTTGTTCACTGATAAGGTGGGTTCCACATGTTACTTAACACACTATATATATATATATATATGGATGTAAACTGTTATTCCATAACGATATTACTATAGGTGAACATATGCATGAGATACTGTACTTTAATAATAGGCGAGTGTGTAAAACTAGGAAACCACCCAAAAAGTACGCCACCATTGTCCAAGAGTTAGGTAACCACATCGGTGGTAGAATAACCCAAGGCATCACTCACAATAGTGTAGATTGAACTGCCAGTTACGAGGAGATGGGGTGTGAATGCCGGTTGGGTGTAGTGAGGGATGTTTTCCTAAAAATTGTCTCCCATTCAATCTCTAACGTAAGTGCTGGTACATTTCTTTTAAATTCTACCTTTCTTGTCCCTAGCATGTTAATATAACTATACTAATAGCCCGAATGTGTATTAAGATGTGAAACACACACCAGTTGGAACAATGTGCTAAAAACAATGATCCGACAAACATCCTAAGACTAGGTTCGAATATCGGTTATGAAGTGTACAGATAAATGATCCTTTGTTTGAGAAATGCTAGATTAAACAGGTGTCCAAATTGACAGAGTGCATCCCCTCCCTGTACGGTCAATGCGGACACCGTCGCTTCGTCCAAGGAATGATTATAATTTGGTTATCTAGAAAATATATGTACAGCTTCTTAGAACGTTTATATTTACTATAAAGTTTTATACCCAAACAATAAAAGTTATTGCAAGTCGACAAAGAGCCGATTATAGTCTACGGCCTACGCCATAAAATTATTAAGGAACTCAACTTCTAAAGAAGGATACAGAGTTGCAATCCATAGTTTCTGTATGTTCTTGAATATTAGGTTTTTTGCTGGCTCGATTAATTGTTACCACCTCTGTTAGAATGTAAGTCATTTGTCGTTACAAAGCATAATGTGTGGATAAATAAGGTCACTCTCTAAGAAACTTGTTTTTCTATGAATACTATAAAACTACAAAATCAAAAGCCTATTAAAAGTAGTATATTTGAACATTTCTGACCGTAGAAAAACAAAGCCAAATTTACTATCCCGAAATTATGTGTGTTTTGGTCATTAATCATCAATCACCAAAATCACAGAAATGTTTAACATGCTTTTATTAAATAGTTATTTTCCTATAAAAAGTAAATATTTTCTGTAAATTGAATATAATGGTGGTGATATATACAATTGGTTAAATCTAAGAAATCATTATGTTTTGCCTTACAGTTACATAATTTTTATTTCAGCATGTAGCTCAAAAATCTGACAAAAAGTAATTATTGGAGCATTTTATAGCTAGGAAATATTATATGCATGCAAAATAATACAGGATTTAATTTTGTCGAGCATGTTCAAATATTAATTATTGTAACATAAAACTTGTATTTAAAAAAAATCTAACGATTTAATTAAATTTTTTAAAACAATTATTCCAGTACCCTATTTTATTACTAAGAAGTTATTCGAACCAATATTATTCTTAAATTTAATTTCTTATTAATTTTTAATAACACAGTTTTGGTTTATAAAATGATCCTTTGGGATGATCCTTTTTGGGGAAAAACTATAATAAATAATTTACTAGGGCCGAGGAAGTATTTGATACAAAAAAAGTGCTCTCACATTAGCGTGTGGAAATAGATTATAAAACCAAAGTGAATTTTACATTTAAAAAACTACCCCTAATGCACCTTGGTGGAGATTCGTGAAGCTTATCTCACCATGTAAGGCAATAATCCTGAAACATTTGTCAATATTTAGTGCATGATTAGGGCTTTAAATCCTTCAATCTCCAAATTAGTTTTTTATTTACAACGTACTAAGAGGCGGCTGAGGGAGACTAGCTTCATGCAGCCCCAACATGTAAAGCAAAAATTCAGAAACACGTATCAATATTTAGTATATAATACTTGCTTTCAATCATTAGTGCTCAGTAATGATTTGAAATTTTATGTATCCATCCAAAAAGTTGTTTGAATTTACAGTATATGATCGGTAAGCTTCTAGGTCTTGATAAGACCATAAATGTTGCGATATTTAGGGTTAAATTATTATTATTAGCACCACGTCTTACTACCCGTTCGGGTTATACGCACTTCCGCTAATGTGTAATAGTAGGGTGATTGTGAGATGAAATGAAGGACCTACAGTTTAACGTGGAATCCGAACCACGGTGGAGGCCTGGCAATTCCCCACATTCACAAGATGTCTTGCCAGAGGTGAAGGAAGGGTTTGGAAATCAGATAAATCTGTGCTGGGACCGAGGATTGAACCCCGGCCGCCACCACAGAAGTCTGACACCTTACCCCTAGACCACCAGGTCACCGACTTTAGGGTTAAACATTACGGGTTTTGTTTAATATAGAAAAGACCATTTAACACTTACTCATAAATTAAACATGTTGCTCAAAGTTTTTATATTGTAAAGCTGATTTTGGAACTTTTTAAGTTGAGACTACTAATCAGGAACTAAACCTTGTAATAATTTTTTTAGATTTAACCTTCACGTATCAGAGCAGAATTAATTTTAGTTAAATTCATTTTAACACTGAAAGTATTCGTTTGCTTTGGAGACTTCAATAATTTTAGTTAAATTCAATTTAAAACTGAGCTGAACTAAGCTTTATTAAAATTAAATTTTATCTTGCGTGTAGTGATTAAAATTTTGTTTTTGTATACAGTATACATATTTAAAGAAATTAAATTGCCCATCACAACTTGGTTAGTAATTAGTATATGTACAGTATATTTATACTCTCATATTTCTTCTCTTCGTGTAATGTTTTTTGTATAGCCCAAAGAATGAGTGGAAGCTCATTGGATTTATAAGAATAATTACAAAGACCATAAAAAATATATGTTTTAAATTTAAGCAACAGAATTCAAATTATGGTTATTTACTTCACGGGACCAGCTTAGTGTAGCTTCCGGGCGGGATTTTAATCCCATCCTCTTGAATATAGGAGCAACACGGCAAAATGAAACTAACACGCAACCGTCGAACAATGAACTAGATCCGGTTTTTATACTGAAAATCAGTATGTACTTACTTTGATCTATAAATAAAACGCTTCTTCCCTTTATTCCATCCTAATTTTTTGTGCCGAGCAGATAGTCGAAGTTTAGTTTTTTTCCCCTTTACGGTGGTCCCTTTTCTTGTATTATTGTTCATAGTCAGTTTTAATTTATCGAAAGAACACATTTATTCATACATATAGAATTTTACTTTGAGATAACACTATTTTAATCGTTTAGAAAGTTATTTTTTTCTTATTTTAGTAATTAATAATAATGAACTATTACAAGAAATATTGATAAGGTCACGTCACCACTTTAACGGTTTGTTTGGGATGGTTTTTTAAGATTCAATAAATATTAAAATGCTAAAAATAATACTAAAACCCATGCCTTGGGATAAACATTAGGTAAATATCTTGTGATAGCTCTTAATCATCAATTAAAACCTCCAATTAATAAAATAACTTTGTGCCTATAGATTAAAAATGATAAATACATATTTAAGAAAAGTCAAACACCTTATATCAATCAGTATCGTGAATGACTACTGAATTAAAGAGTTCCGGGGTCGATCCCTGGCACTGTCGAAAAGTTTATCATCGGTGTAATCGGGTGTTTTACTCTTTTAAAGTGATTAATTAACGGTAGTGGTATCTGGGTGCTGTGGCGGTTCTATAATTATTCACTTTAAATAGCTGCCAAAAAATGTTGAAAATACAGAAAGTCAAAGTTTATTTGGAGCTGCAGTTAAATTCTCCACTTTGCTCGCGAATCACGCATGTTATCGCCTAGCCTTTTTATGGAATGCAGCACATTTCACCGTCTGCTGGACTTCCCTACCAGTGGCAGTGGTGGGGAGGGTATGGGAGGGGGGAGGGGGAAAGGAGCAAAGAACGAGGATTTAGCCTCGCCCACAAGATAATTAAATGTTGAAACCTCTATAGTGAAAAAAAAAAA
>CABFVZ010000119.1:454316-479981 GCA_902151445.1 Timema monikensis
CCCTCATACATAATTATACAACCCCCCTACAAGTCATTCATACATAATTATACAACCCCCCTACAAGTCATTCATAAATAATTATACAACCCCCTACAAGTCGTTCATAAATAATTATACAACCCCCACTAGTTCCTCACAAATTAGTATTTTAACATCCACAAGTTACTCCCAAAACAATAATATAATAACTCCCAAGATAATATAACACTTTTCGTGTATAATAATTTTTTGTTTGGTTATAAACATTTTCAAAGGACAAAGAAGAATAGTAAAATATTTCAGAATTTAAAAGTAGTTAAGTCGTTTTTAAAATATATTCCGAAAATATGGGTGTTACAAATAAATGTTTTATATTAAACAACAGTTGTAAGGGAGTGTATGCAGTCTTCCACGCATTGTGAGTTGGCTTTTATAAGGGTGCCGGTTACTCCAAAGAGAAATATGTTCACACTGCTGCATTTCTTATGGTAATATCAGTTATGAAGCT
Source organism: Timema monikensis (assembly GCA_902151445.1). Taxonomy (NCBI): domain Eukaryota; kingdom Metazoa; phylum Arthropoda; class Insecta; order Phasmatodea; family Timematidae; genus Timema; species Timema monikensis. The sequence goes on from CABFVZ010000119.1 coordinate 454,807, forward strand.
TCAAAACCATTAAAAAACAATCTTCTATTTTATACAAATAGAAATGATTCTACCCTATTTTAAAAAAGTTATTACTTTTAATTTGAGGAAGGTTTAATCTGTGTTTTTAACATTTACTTTGATGTCATAACTAAGACACTCCACGTGAAACGTCCTCATAAATGAGCAAATTTAACTTTTTAATTATAGTTTTAAGTTATAGAACTTAAAACAAGTTTTTTTTTTAAATCCCATAGAGACTTGTCACCTCTGATATAAACGTGACTCATATTTGAAAATATCAAACTATTTCCTAAACGGAGCGTGATTTTCCAACGTCTCTCGCACGTTTACACGATAGTCGAGCTCCTTATACAGAGAGTGGCTGAAAAAACTAGATCTATGTTGGGAAAAGTGATGGACAATGTATTTATGTTTGCCTGACGCCCGACGAACTCACCCGAGTGACGTCTTGAAAAAGTGAAAAAGTCCTAGTACAGTATGTAGTTTGCTTTTATTTAGCAAGTGGATATTTAATTTTCAATTAAAGTAATAATTTTCAAGTACTAATTGTTTCGGCCCCACCCAGTATATATTTGTAAATAAGCTATAAAATATATACATACCCTCCTGCACATTTTGGAAACAAAGACGAGTTCCGAACAAGCTTCTCTTACCTGCAAAAAGACAAATACATTAGATTAAAAATATATCAATATCGAGATAAATATAATTTTTAAAATTTGTATAATGTGTCATAAGAGTATAAAGAGCCAATTCAATTTGATACTCAATGAGGGCAAACAATTTAGCTAAATATATCTTTCTGTTTTTTGTATTTTCTTCCCCCCACCCCCCCCCNCACTCAAACACGTTATAAATCAACTGGATTTATGTCATTTAGTAATTTCTACTAGACTAGCCACATGCGTTGTATCCCTTAGACAAAACGTTATTCCCCCTCGATAGACGCAAGGCTGCAGAATCCCTGGAAAACGCCTGCAATTCATTCTTTACGCCACGCGCCCATCGTCCAAGTGCTGCAGGCTTCATACTACCCCGGCGCTTCCCAACCTGTCCTTGTGAACATGAGCAGGCGAAATAAGCACCGGCCCTGTCATTACCATACTTTTGTGACTACAGACAGGCCTACCTTCACCCCTTTCCACATCCACGCTTTAATTACATATTCATGAGAGCAGTGCTGATGAGGGGGGCGGGGGGAGGGGGGGGGAGGAAAAAACATGGTTGGGGTTGGGGAGGAAATACATCATTTAAATAATTAATTATAACGCGGCAATGTTTTGAGAAGGTAATGGACGAATTTGCATACACGGTCTAAGCCCTGTACACAAACATTGACAGTTTATGACGCGATACTGACGGACTCAGTGGATCGGTGTGACATCACTGACAAGGGATGTGCGGGGTGGTTGATAATATACGACCGTTCTACGTGGTAAAGTTTCAAAAAAGAGTAATGGGGGCGCAGACAATGGGATCCAGTAGACATGTTAAGATTAATTTTCTATATGTAGTGTTATCAACAAGAACATTTATATAATATGAAATGGCATAGCAGCAATTTATAATAAACATTTAAAAAAAGAAAAGTTATCAAATACAAAAATACTCATTAAAATAATTCAAGAACTCCAGATTCTGATGCGCACAATAACAAAAAATGAAACTTATCTAATGAAGCAAAATTTTATATGTCAATTTAAAAAAAAAAGCAACATTTTTGGTGTCAGTTAAAAAAACTGCCAACCTTAAACTATATGTCCTGTCAATACCACCTCAAATTTAATCGAATGTGGCAATATTCCGATAAATATTAAATTATTGATCTATATTCTCTTGACATATTTAAAATAATTTGATCATATCAAATAAAGTTCAGTGACAATGTGAGCACTTGGAAAAGAAGCAGAGAACTGTGGCACTCATTTAATTAAGATATAATAAATAAATATTTCAATTATATATGTTAATAATTGAAAAGTATTAAACGGTACAAATAATTTACAATGATAGGTAAGCCATTTAAATGTCAACATTAATACTAAACTTGGACACAAGTATTAACAAAACTATGTGGCAGGCATGAGGAAGGTAAAATATAAAGTAAGTGTACCTACATTTGTATGGAGTAAATAAAAATTAGTGTGAATTAAAATGTACATTTGCCGTAGAAATATATTCAAACCCCAACACCACGCCACGCTAACGCCCTTATATTACGTAAGAATGTTAAGAGGAAGAAAGAGGGGGTCAAAATCCATTTTATAATGTATAATATCAATGTTTATGGCTATAAAAAAATTCTAGAAAATAAATATATTATAAAATTTCACTTAAATTCCAAATGAATATAGTAAATAAAATATAAGGTATTTTAAGATTTTGTATCACTCGCTTTATTACCAATTCTTTTGTCTAGAAAATAACGAAACGATTAAAATCATCTAATATACCAAATAGTAAAAACAAACACAAAAACGTAAGATAGAAGGTGATTGGGGGAGGGGAAACCATCTTTCCATCTCTTTCGTGGGGGAGGGACTTGAAAATAGTGAAAGAAGCCTTACCTAGTATAGGGACACACCGACTAAATTTCAGTATTTAGTCTAGTTCGGTTTGTTAGTGCCTGGGAGGTCTAAGTTCTAATCCATGCAGTGTGTACTGAGAATGTATTCTCCCCAGTGGTATCACCATCCTCCCTTATACACAAAACTATCATAGAGAAATAGATAACACTAGAGGGAACCAAGGATAGGGCAAAATTCAGTCCATTTTAGAACATTGGAAATTGTAGTTATGTCGATTTACCGCAGAAGAGCGCTTTACTTTCAAATATGGACTCATGTTTTCACGCCACAAAACCATTCATTATAAGAAGTAGAGTTAGATTTCTTAGAGGAGCTCGCAACGTTGTAAATGACCCATCACCATTGTAAAATATAATAAACCTGCTCCAAAAGGAGAGATGCCAGGGCGAGGAAGAAGTGCTTACAATGTCACCCAGTAGTGCCCTCCTGTCCTACCCTCTTCCCCCCGACCAAACCATACAGCACCATTACAAATAATTGATAAAGAGGAGAAAAAAAACTGGAATCTATTCAGTAGGTGTATTGGTAAAGGGTGGATTCTAGTTTGAAGAACAAAATGACTAGTAAAGGAAGAGAGAAATATTTTTTAAAGCTGTGAAAATACGCGTTCTAGCACTGGAAATAAATTATCAATATTTACTTTTCCAGTTTGTGATGAAAATAGGTAAGAAGTTTTTAGCTATTTTCTTATTGTTATTTATACACAAGATCACCTTATCTGACTATTTTAATAGCATTTATCATATTTAAAAATAATCTCTTATCAAAACTGATCAATAATTTTAGCAAATTTTATCAACTTATTGTTTTCATTTGTCTGATCTTTATTACTATTAAAATGTTCTGCATACATTTGTATTCATTTATTTAATGGCTTGGTATCCTTTAACATTAACAACAAAAATTTCCGCTAAGCTTACGAGATATTTACAGATTAATTTAATGAGGTAATGATGAGAAACTTATGGCCTTTCGGAAATGTATTCTTTCTTGCTCGCAGAAGATGGAAGACCGTTATGGAAAAGCTATCTCTAATGTACATGAATCCGATTCGTATTCAAAACTTCCGTCACTGGCAGATGATTAAATGAAATTCTTACTGCTTTACTGGGCGTGACCCTAAGTGAGGGGAACATAATAATATATCGTTCGTCCAATAAATCGTAATCGTTAAATTAATTTATATTTCTATATTCTATTTCCCATGGTAATATACAGTTTCACTGATATAGTGTTCCTTTTTTATACCATAGCTGCAATACAAAAATGTAAAAACGCTTATTTACAGTTCCACTACCGATCACCATATAAAAGTTCAAGTTTCAACTAACTTTGTAATGGTCCTATCATCCAACTACGACAGGTATGGCCACACACAGCTTATGAGGGCATTCAATTCTATTGTGTTTCAGGAAGAACGTCCTCCTAGCCTCCAGAGGCTCCCCTTATAACCAATATTTTCATCATCCAAATCTAAATTCTGAATTTGTTACTGAATTAACATAACAGTATATAACATGATACACATTCGGGTGATTTTATTAACTATTATATATTCTTGATTTGTTTTATTTTTACTAATTTAAATTAAATATTGTATAAGTGAATCCTTATTTAGAATTATGAAAGTAAAATTTGTTTGGCACTGTGTGGGATCGTCTTGAATGTGCCTATTAAGAACTATTATGTAATAAATTGTATGTGTATTGTTTTTAGAAGTACCTAAGATTTTTTTAATACATTTGGAAAAATTAAACATTTTTTATTTATTTAATGAACTCTTAATAACAACCTAAGCTTTCTAAGAAATTAATATGGAATATTTGTTTGTAATTTAAAAGTATTTGCTTAAATTTTAGCTTTTGATAGTAAATTTGGTGTGGTAGATATTTTTGCTTTCATTTAAGTGCACTTAGTTTAAAACTTATGTCAAATTAGTTAATAAAATTACCCGGATCAGTGGGCACATTGAATAAATATCAGGATTATCTAGTCTGACTTGTCAGTGTCTTAGAGCTCAGGGTTCAACCCCGTGTGTAGGCCAAGTTGTCATTTCCTATATAGTTATATTATCTCCCTGGTCGTAGATATGGGTGAACTTCCTTAGAAACTCTACATTTCTCATTCCCATTAGAGTGTTATTAATACAAGGAGTATAGATCGGTTCGGTAGTAGGGCGCAATGGAAAAACCATTTCATAAGCCTTATAAATATTAAAAATTAAAAAAAATTTTACTCGATAAAATTGGTTTGAATTGTCAAGATTTTAATATAAGAATCTCTCATGTAGACCTATCTACAACCAATCACAATAATGGTGTAGAGTTAAAAATCCATTCAACCTTTGGTCAGGGATTTTTAAATTCAATATAAATAAACAATTTTGGTCATTTGTCACGCTCCAAAAATAAAGATTTTCGTTACACCTCTTAAGGTTAGTGTTTCACATTTAATAAAAAATATAGGCCATTTAAGTATTAAAAATGGTAACCAGAGTTGTCTAAAAACCTTCAAGTGTTCTAATCCTAGTTTATAGATTAATCTTTTCACTTCGTCTTAGTACCCATCCAGCATATCCACATTTAATTACACTATTGAGGTAGATAAACGCCATTCACGGTAGGAATTACTCTCTGAAAGGTCTTTTTTTCTACCAATATCCTACTATATAATAGATTTATGGTAGGGGAAAAGGCCTTTCAGAAGTCAATTCCTACCGTGAACAGACAATATGATTAAAAGAGTAAGTGTATCTATATTTCCGTGGAAGGAGATGAGAAAATAATTTAGAAAAATCACCCCTAGTACATTCGGCTTGTATTCGAATAATTACCTATCCATTACCAACAAACCAAACCAGAGTATGTTAAACCCGCTTGCTCACCAACACTTGTTTTAATCATATTAAATTTCGTGATTAGTGTTTACATGAAAGGAACTAAAAGGTCGCAAAATAGAATCAATGAGCTTGGTCGATATTTTGAAAGTTGAGCTAGCAACGCCATTCAACCAAACAAAAGAAAGTTTATTGCCAGGGCTGGATAACTAAAAACAAACAATGAGTAACTTAAAAGTTTCCATTATTTTAACTGCTTACAGTTATATTTTAATTTTGAACTTGCTTATAATCACATAAAACAAGTATAAAACTAAAACCTCAAACACGCTGCGGAAAACACTGCGCTACACATATTTTAAGTCATATGACTTTGTTCCCATATATCATATAAACCAGGTCAGGTGCATCTAAAATAAAATTAAAAATTAAATGTATACAAAATGTATAGTTATTGGTTTATTTTTAATTTTTTTTATTAATGCGTCTCACTACTTGTTCGGTTTATACGCCTATGTACTAATTACACTACTGATTTAGGGATGAGTAAAGCTTAATTATAGATAATGCACCCGAATTTGTGTGGAGGTAGAGTGGAAAACCATTTAGGGAAAACCACCCTCACTGCACCCAACCAGAGTCGATTTTCCATGTCTTCAGCAGTCTAGTCCAGCAAGAGAATAGTGCGTTAGACCGCGCGGCCACTGAAGCGGGTTGAATTAAATTATTACTATATTGATATTTTACTAAGCCCTATCTTGACCAATGTTAATGAACCAGTTGTTTAGATTTTTTTCAATAGTGATAATTTTATCCAATTTCGATAAAGCTTGGTACGCACCCAGTTATTTTTAAAATTATCATTAAAATATTGCTTATTTACATTTGTAATCTATATTAAGAGCTTGCATCACATGCCAATCAAGTTTGTGATACACTCTGGTAGAAATAATACATTTACACAAACACTAATGATGTGGATATATTTTTTTAAATTGTATGTGGTCTAGTAGTAATCTATTTACATCCATTGCAGCAATTTTTTTTTTAACTGGATGCATCTAGAAACTATTTGAAGAGACCCCCCTACATGGAACATGTTTGAAAATTGAATACAATAAGAAGTTATTTAATTCAAGTCTTTCAGCTTCCAATTTCAAGAGGGAGGCTAATTTATTCCAGGAGAGCCAATGACATCCCCCTACACCCCACTCTTCGGTTTCGCTTTCACTAATTTGGAGTGGTCCCTACCTCAATTTCGTAGATCAGAATCTTGGAAAAGCTATTTATAATAGTCATCCCTCCTAATATTTTGTAATGTTGATGCTGCTTAGAGCTATTTGAAGTAGTAGTCCTTTGGGAGATTTTTGGAACTAGGATGCCTCTAGAGTCTAGAAGCTATTTTAAGTATACCTCACCTTGTTTTTGTTTTTTCCAATTTAGATTTTCTATTAGGTATTTGAAGGGATCTTACCCAAGATATTTTTTTTAAATTTGAATGCTGCTATAAGCTATTTAGATTGATCCTCGCCCGAGTTTCTTTCAAAAAGGATATGCCTCTAGAATATATAAGTGGTATTCACCCGATTATATTTTGAAAATATGATCTTCTTGGAAGTTATTTGAAATGGTCCTCGTCTGGATTTATTTTATAAATTCCTTTAGCAGATATTTGAGGCGCTCTTCTACTGCAAATTTTTTGAAAACCAAGATCTTTCAAACACAATTTGTAGTGCTCCTCGCGTGAAAATGCTTCAAAATTACATGCATCCATAAGATTTTTTTTTTTACTTTTGAAATTCGGGTGGCTCTAGAACAGGCATGTCAAACTTGCGGGCCCGATTCATTTTATGTGTGGCCCGCGGACCTTTTTATGAACCAACATACAATGTGATCCAATTAATACTTTAATAACAGTAATAGGAATACAACATTTGAGATGACATTTGGAATTTAGTCATTATTTGCTGAAATATACTATGTAACGTATGTGTACCAAATTTTACTCATTACTCACTAAGGATCGATTCCAAAAAATGGTTAAATTTGCTAATCAAGTATGTATAGTATTTGTCAGCACACAAGTGTGTTTTTGCTCATGAAAGGGAACAAATTTTCGAACGATCACATTTACAGATACACATGTGTCATATTTTTGTGACTTCAACAAGCGATCTAAAACCGCTCATACACTTTATGCAGATAAAAAAATTCAAATTTGGGGGTAAAAAATACGGCAAGTATTAATGTAAAATCCTTACTATAGCAAAACTTTGAGGTTTTCCCATTTAAGATGCTGACAATCTAACTTTCTGAAATGCAGCCCTCTTATTATTTTAAATGTTCAATGCTGCCCTTAAGGACAAAAGAGTGACACGTCTGCCCTAGAAGCTATTTAGAGTGCTCCTTGACATTCATTTTTACAGATACCTCTAGAAACTATTTGGAGGGGTCTTCGCCAGCAATTTTTTAAAAATTGGATGCATCTAACATTTATTTGGAGTTTAATTTAAGGTCATCTTTCAGCTTCATATTCGATAGTATCAGAAGATTTGAAATAACTATATCTAGAAGAAGGCATATTTACTACAGGGGAAAAATCATTTCCAAGAGGGGGCAGTGTCGCCTTGTCCCTCCCAGGACCAAACGAATGATTAGGAACAATTGTTTTTAAATAACATAAGAAAATTTAAATTTAAATCTATTTACTAAGCTTTAATTAATCTGTATTATATAATACATATTTATGTTAAAATTATTTAATATAGTTAACAAATTTGCTATGCATAGTTTGTGAAAATATATTTAGTTAATATTAGTTCCAATTCTTATCAAAATAATATATTTGTCAAAATGTATGATTCATAATTAATATAAATGTACTAGAAATGTTTATGCCTAAATTGAATTTCTTATAAAAATAATGTGTATATCATAATGTTTATTTTGTGTAATTATTGTATTTATTCATTTTACTTATTTAGGTGTCAATATTGCTATTATAATGCTTCAAGATGAACATGATTCAGTTTAAGTAACTTTTTGCCTTAAGGTGGGGGAGGTGGGAGACGCGAGAAAAGTGGTGTATTACAGTATATATAGCAAATCATTTTTGGTCAAAATAGAATAGAATAGAATTTAATAGAAACAGGGTTTAATTTCCTCCACATGGTGTTATTGATAGTACTTTAAGATATCTCAAGTGTCCTGGAATGTAATGACAACTTTTTCTCTTCGTTTAAATAGTTTTTTTTAGGTAATACCGCCAAGACAGATATTCAACAACTATTGAGATCATCATGTGAAGAAGATTAAACTCCATGTTTCTATCTAAGCATATTTTATTTAGTCAGGCAAAAAAAATGTTTTTAATATGGATATTGGATTTTCTTCTCGCGTCCCCTACATTCCCACTTTAAATGTGTTTTTATTAGTTAATTAATTACCAAGGTGTTTTCACTGAATCTTGTGTTTTTTATGTTCCACCTTAAATTAACATAATCTAAGAAACTATATCTTATGTATCTTTTATTAAGCGCTTTACGTTTTAAGATAAAAAGAGAAATGTGATGACTGTTTCTGTTTGTTCTGTTTCTTTGTAATATTTGGACAAATTGATATATTATTTCGGCTAGAATCGAAATAAATATAGCCACCCAAGAGGGACAAAATAATTTGATTTTTGATCAACTTTAGTCTATTATTTTGGGGGCAAAGATGTCCAAAGTAAAACAAAAAACTAATTTTATCACGTATGGCGCTATAAATTATACTTATAAAAATTAGCATGTCTATTTGGACCACCATTCGATAAGGTATATTTAAATGTGTCCAATTTTTTTTTAATATGAAATACCATAGTACCCGCCGGTACTCTAACATTCGCGACCTGACCTCTTTGATCAAAGTCAGGCCTACAGACATTCAACTAACTCTCCTGGTCTGGGATGGTTTTCTTAAAACTGTTAATACAAAAATCTGGGACTCTTATCCCCCATCCCCTTCTATAGCAAGTGTTTGTGCTCTTGCCTGCGTTTATTATCCTAGTGTCTGTTTTAAGTCTGTTGTAAATGCCACCCCCCTCCCCCCTCATCATAAAACTACTACGGAACAGCCACACTTTAACTCAATGAATGATTAAATGAAGGTAAACATAGCCAACACTAAGGGACTGGTAAACCAAAAGTTGAAACACTAGAGTTCAAAGCGGTCACTCCAGTACTAAAATGATCTAGACTCAAGTGTAAAAACCACCAAAAAAAACTAACTGAATATTTTGTCCTTTGATGTCTTATCTATAGCATACATTTCTCTGTGAAACTACTCTTTAAGTCTACCCCTTAATTTCCCCCCATAAACCTTATTAAAATATGGGTGAGCCTGGATGGGCTATAAGATTCGCAATGGGAAGCAAAGTCGAGGCAAAGCTCACTTATGCCAAAACGCGAGTGTCATGACAAAGAAGCAACGTACATATTTACTAGCGATTGGCATCGCGTTTGTAAACTAAGGTATCGATCAACAAACACGCGCGCATCAACAGTTTGAGGTTTCAAATATTTAAAAGGGTCATCCAGCCCTGATGCACCCCATCCAATCTATTTCCCCTTACTTCCACCCCTCCCGCAAGCTCCCTAATTCCCTCGGACGGCTTAAAATATCCTCGATTTAGGACACAGGTAGCTTTAAATAATAGATTTGTGAATAAAATATGCACCAAGTAATCTAGAGGCCGACATTTTATCCACTCAACCCCCCCTTACGCTATTTCCAGTCGTTTTGATGCTATAAGGCCGCTGCTACTCATCCCCCCCCCCCCTTTTCCCAACCCATTTTTCCCTGTATTTTCAAAATTAAAGCTCAAGCTAAATGTATCGTGTTTACTGGACTATCAAAAGAATGGAACATGCCAAGTCTGTCCGCGGCGCTAACTTTTCGAGTACACAGGATGATATAAAGTGGTAGTTATTATTATTATTAGCACCGCGTCTTACTACCCGTTCGGGTTATACGCACTTACGCTAATGTGTAATGGTAGGGTGATTGTGAGATGAAATGAAGGACCTACAGTTTAACGTGGAATCCGAACCACGGTGGAGACCTGGCATTCCCCACATTCACAAGATGTCTTGTCAGAGGTGAAGGAAGGGTTTGGTAATCAGATAAATCTGTGCCAGGACCGAAGATTGAACCCCGGCCGCCAGCATAGAAGTCTGACACCTTACCCCTAGACCACCAGGTCACCAAGTGGTAGTTAAAATGACGCAAGTTTACAGCTAGTATAGCGAGTGCTATATGGAATCATCGCAAATATATGTACACATTTAAAATCAACTAAAAAAACTACTAATGTGCATAGAGAACACAACCTTTTCTATACATAGCTGCACTACTTTGGATATAAGCTGGAATCATACATAAAAATAAAAAGGGAATGCGTTAAGTATTTAAAAATACAAAAACAGGAAGCTTTACGTTCTATAAACTAAATTATTTACGATTTTGGGTATAGTAGAATAATTAGTAGAAGAGTCCTGGCGGTGCATTAGGTAGGGAGTTTTAATTCCGGTGGGGCATCCATTTAGTATAATACATGTATTCCAAGGAGGTGTGGATTACTTCCCTCATTCTAGTTTTTTAAAAACACAACCTTCATTTTAATAAGAATATTCATTTGGAAAACCCCTTTAATAAATTCAAACATATTTAGTGTGGTCAAGATTGAAAACATTTTACTATATTATTTGTATAGGCAGTACTGATATTCTCTATCGAAAGTGACAGCTGATATCACATGATTTGACGTATGAATGCCATAAAGCAGATCTAGTAACTTTTTCTACCCTCCAGGTATGTTCATTAATAATACAGTTAAGGCTAAAAACATTAACAAGGACAAACAAAAAAATAACCTTGTCATATTGTGTGTCCAAACAAACAATTACCACGCCCTTCTACCTTCCAACTATGGAGGGAAACAAAAAAAAGGGGTAGTCACCCACCCTTTATTTAAAAATCACACATCCTCTAAGGGAGGCCAACTCCACCACCCAAGACATCCCTTACTCGCACGCTGTACCACACCCGGGAGCAAACTACCCTTCGAACTTCCCATCGCAAAAGGGAAGTTTTCACACCACCCTCCCTCTCTCCTTACCCAGCCCGTCTAAAGGGGATGTTAAAGAAAGAAGGAGAAGGGAACTAAGCAGAAGTTGGACGTGTTTTTGACACCTCGGCGTCACTTGCTGCATCATGTAGCACGGGCTGTGTCTCGAGACTTTTTTATTTAAAGAAAAAAGAAGGGGTAGATGAGGGTGTAAAGTTTTTCTTATAAATTTTTTCCACCCTTTTTCGTCCATCCCCATGTATGTGTGTGTGCGTGTGCCCGTCATTTTCACGGGTGGCAAGCGTCATCTGTTGGTAAGAGTCTAAAGGTCGCACGAGGCTCAGATGCGAGGGAAAACTTCCCAATATTTTTTTTTTCCCATAACAGCCCCACTAGCCAGTGCCAACGCCCCTAGAAGAGAAAAATTTATAAAGGGCTGTTGAAACAGGGATTGAAGGGGAAGTATTGAGTTTATGTAGGTGTCTGAATACCTTTAGTCCCCCTCCCAAGAAACTTAAGAATCTTTTTTGAAATAAATAAGAAGAAAAACCCATCCCGTCACCATCCTTTAAACGATATCGATGGGCCTTTAAGGTGTCACTACATCCGACAACTTCACTTATTTTTGTCGACCCTTACAATATCGTTTTCTTTCTTTCGTAATCCTTACTCTCTAGTACTTTCTTTTTTATACTTAAAGCTCAAACTTTTTAAAGGAACGGATTATCGGATGCCAGTACTAACCCTGTTTTACAGCTGTAAACACTGAAGCTTATTTTGGTTAAGGTAATCTTTATGAAAGTTGCACCACCCGTGGCCTCCATGCCAGTGTATTAAAATCTAAACTTCAAAATAAAAAAGACCTAAAGTCTAAGGATCTAAAAAAACTGTCAAAGTACTAAAACTCGAAAGTTACCATCAAGAGAGCTAAAATTCCACAGCGCCAGTAATAAACTTAAAAGCATCAGCGAGAACAAAAATAAAATCGCACAAATGTATTCGAAGAGGTCATTTCAAAAATAAAAAGGATCTGTCTTATGTCATTTCCTCCCTCCTCCCAGTAATAAAAACTAATTCATAAACCTCAGCAGCTACCTACAATTTATACATGGTTTCAAAGAAAACTACTTTCCCGAGTAACAGTTTTCAAATATTTTTCTCGCAAATGAAATGAACAGTTCACCACCCTCGCAACCAAAAGAACAATACCTAGAAATATTTTTTTAGGAATGATATTTTCTTATCGTTACTTCAGCTTTAGTATTTCTCTTTGATTTCAAGTGATAAGTTTATTTTCTTAAGACCGAGGCTAGCCTGTTAAGGTTAGATATTTATGTACTAATTACGCTACTGGTTTTAGGGATTATAAAATTTATATTTAGAAGAAGTATCCCCGCATTAACGTGGAGGGAGAGTGGAAAACAATCTTCAGTACATGGGACCGAGATTCAAACCTCGTTATCCCCTTTATTGACAATCTAGTCTACTCAGAATATCAAATTATACCATGCGGCCGCCAAAGCATTTAGTATAAAGTTGAACAAAAAATATATATCAATACTAATTTCAATAGTACATAGAAAAAACAGTGGTCCACGTGGTTTCAGACTTCCATATCGTAAATGACAAAAGTTAAAAAGAAAATTACAGGCTCGATATACTTCTTTGATATTTCATTCAAAGTGATTTGAGTTTAAATTTCTAACGCAGCCCTTTGATTAAACGTTATATTGAAATGGATAACCAGATTGAAAATCTGTGTACATCGTTCATCCTTAGTTCAAAGAATACCCTTGTCCAATTTTTGATCCACGTGTTAGGCAGCAATCTCGGGACAAAAAGATATAGTTACAAAACAGGACCTCGCTTCACACTGTAAATAATAATATAGCTGAATGTTGTAATAGCTCTACCCTAAATTGGGGTGTTTGTTTAAAATATATTTATAAGTATTGAAAGTTGCAAGTGACCACTGATCTATTTAGCTTGTAAACAATAGGACGAGAGAACTGATGCCTCAAAATAGTGTGTCAGTATTGTTCTTGGCAACCAGTCCAATTTGAGGTATTTATGTTTATGTTTTAGAGCTATCGGGGCTGACAAATCAATAGCTATACAAGGGGTCACTCTGCCCGTTTGTGGGGCTAAGCGGAATAGAACACCGGGTCATCATATCCTGGTGCTCGAGGGCAACCGTCTTGCCCAAGGTACCGGGGTTCGTATCCGTGTAGGGCTACTGAGTGTCAGGCCCTCGGTTAAGTATGTCTTACCAAACCAGTTTTGTCGCGGGCTCCTAATAAGGTCCTTATATATTTTTTGTAAACTTCTTATAACATCACATTTTGTAGTAGTTATAAGTGCCATAATAAACCCTAATAACCAAGGAGTCTATAAATTACGAACCCACATATGTATGTTGTCCCTATCCCTATTCCTTCCCCGCACCTGACACGTTAGGCTCACAGGGAAGGGTGTAGCGACAGTGTTACCAATGTGAACAAAAAAAAAAAGAGTATTTTCTAGGTGTTAATTCTTATCAAAATCCTACTTTAGGTATAAACAAGCAAGGTTTTTTATGAGTAGTGACAAGTCCTCAGCGCCATCAATCTACCGCACATAAGTAAAAAAATAAACATCCCTAAACATCAAAGTGGCAACGGATATGTATTTTAAGCCATTCTCAATTACAATATTACATAGTTCACATTTTTACATTAAAGAAACACTCGTCGTAATGAAAAATAATTTTTCACTGTGGAGGGATACAGATTTGTTAAATAAATTAAAATACAGTCAGTATTATGAAAAGATACAATTAGAGCTGTACTAGATCATGGAACAAAATGTTCCTTTTGAAAGATTTTGGGTGAAAAAACTAACGTGACAAAGTCGTACACGCTCTCACATTTAGCTTAGAACAAAATTTTCAAAGAGAACTTCCCTAAAGTGATCTTCAGAAAAAACAAAACATATCTTATTACAATAAACACTTCATACATATATTCATTTCAAACAAGATTGATCCCATTTTCAAAATTTAATACATCCCAAAGCTGGTACCTTTAAATTAATTTATCTTCGAAAAATAAATAAACCTTTACCATTTAAGTAGTCCCTAAGATACAAATGTCTAGCACAAATACTAAGATATCTTTACTAATGAGATGAGCGTATACGGCCAGTAGGGAGCGGTGCGAAAAAAACTCATATCACATCGGTTTGAATTATTAAAAGCCACTGATAATTTTAACCATGTGGTCTAAGACATCACGCTATCAACAGACTGGATTTATGGTGACAATTCTGGGTTTGAGCCCAGCATAGGTGTGATATTTTTTCGGATACATCTATCATAAAATTTGACTCATCTCTACCCATTTAGGGTCATTTTTTCTGTCACCGTGTCTAACTTTATAAAAGACCCTATTAGTATAGATATGAGTACAGCCCGAACGTTAAAGAGGAAAGATTTGATTTTTTTGTTTTTAATGGATAAACTCAAATACTACTGAACCGATTTTAAAAATTCTTTCACCAATATAAAGCTACATTATCAGCGAGTAACATAGGCTATAACTTATTTTGAAAATTTAATTTATTCCTCATAAAAATTATAGTATATTATATAGTCGTTGGAAAAAAAAGTTGAAGGGAAAGTGGGGTTGGTGGAGGGGGCGGGAATGTAGGGGCGAGAAAAGAGAAATAGATGTGACGAGGAACGCAAAAAAAAAAAAGATTAAAATACAATTTGGGGAAACGAGGGGAGTAAATGAAAAGTGGAGGAAGCTGAAAAATTAATTTGATTTTAACAATTTGTTTGATTGGGGTATACACAACTCTTTTCGCGCCTAGAGCAAACAAAATTATAGAGGAATGAGATGAAAATAGGAGGGTGGATAAAAAGGGGGAGGAGGCTATACAGTGATGGTAGGACTGTATTTTTTTAAAAAAAGTAAAAAAAGTTGTTTTTATATTGACATGATGGATGATTTGAATCTTTGTTTTACAGGATTCTTTACAATTTTTTTTTTACTGGGAAGGGGGCTAGTTTACTAATAAAGCTAACGTGTTAGGGATGAGGGGATTGAATTTAGAAGAATTTTACTCACAGTTTTATGGAAAACAAGAAAAACTCAGTATGACCAATAGTGATTCAAACCTCGTGGCATCGTTATCGGTAATCCAACCTATTTATATATTGACGCCTCAGCCTCTAAGTGTAAAAAAAAAAGTCGCTGGAAAAATACAAAAGTTTACAAATCCATTACACGGGCAGTAAATTCCACCTATCATTAGTGTGTCACAAGCATTGTTGCTGGATGATGGTTTACGGTCGATAAGTACATACACGCATTAACAAGATTTCAGCTCATACACACACATATATAATAAGCCGATGACTGATCCCTTCTAACAATACATTATGATGGTATTAACCAAATCCCAAAGTCAGAACTTGTACGGATAATAGCTTTACATGTGCAGTTTTCCAAATATACTCTCATCTATTTGCATTGTGATAGCAAGGTAGCTCTAGAACGTATTTAAAATATATTTTTCTGAGTTTGAAACTGACAAAATTAAAGTACTAGTATCGTTATTCTATCAGAATTTATATTACAGTAAAATGCAAACTGAATAACATAGCTAATTTAACGTTCTTGTATAACAAAAGTAGTTTTTAGTAAAATTTCTAGCACCTTTGTATGGTTATTATTATTAGCACCGCGTCTTACTACCCGTTCGGGTTATACGCACTTACGCTAATGTGTAATGGTAGGGTGATTGTGAGATAACGTGGAATCCGAACCACGGTGGAGGCCTGGCATTCCCCACATTCACAAGATGTCTTGTCAGAGGTGAAGGCAGGGTTTGGTAATCAGTTAAATCTGTGCCGGTACCGAGGATTGAACCCCGGCCGCCAGCATAGAAGTCTGACACCTTACCCCTAGACCACCAGGTCACCCTTTGTATGGTAATCCCATAATAGGATGTCATGAACCCATTTAAAGAATCAACCAAGCTGTCAACAATAGTGTAATACCCACTAAGAGGTGCGCCTCGGTAGTCAAGAAATTGCCGCGCAGACGTTCAGCTCTAATGCAATAATATATTTAATTCAATGATGAGTTATTTGAAAATATGGGAAACGCCAAAAATATAGTCGAAAGATTCCAACAGGGCTCTTTTTCCTTAACAACCCTAAATTTTAGGGTTTATTAATAGAAAAATTGTGGTAAAATGTGACTACTCATTTTCAACCTTTTTTTTAAAAAAGTATGTTAGTGGAGCTATGATGAAAATAAGCTATATATAGATTTTGCTTTTCTCTATCAAGTACAGTAAATTTTTGATAAGCTAACAAAATAACATTTTAAAATGAGAACCAGCAACGAGCCTTCCTCTTTACCTGCCGATAAGAAGTTCCGTAGGTTTCCTTCACCTATTTCGTAATGACATAAAAAAGGGTGTCTGTAGGTGAAGGGCAAAAGGAAGTATAATCTTAGACATAAAGAGTAGTTCGATAAGCGCACAATTTTTTTTTATTATCACACTATTTTAACAAGTGTACAAATAATTATAAGCTATAAATAGTGATTCAATGATTTTAAATCATTACAATTCACCAGTTTTAAGGGTAGAGTGTTGCTATTCAATGTTTTTTGCGTGCCAATATTAAGATAAAGTAATAAAGGTATCGGTCTGAAATTTAATAACGTATAAACTTCATATGAGCTGTACACAGTAAAATATTTATAATTGTTTTATTAATAATACTTTGGCGGGCGCCTTAAGAGATGATTATTAAAGTAGTTAACTAAATTAGAAAATAGGTTTAATAGTGTGTTTAATCACGGTGCTAGTAATCTTACACATTTTATTTTGATTGACTTTGTTATGCAATTAAATCTAATCCGTTGTCTCATAAGGCAGCTTTGCAGACAAAGGCACAGCTCGCGCTCTATTCCTGTCCATGGTAAACATTGAGGGGAGAGGGGAGAGGGGAGAGACTATGAACGCCAGACTAGAGAATTATTCTGGCCAGCGTCGCGACGGCCACTGTCCATTTCAACTAATGTTATAGTTTGTCAGAGTATTAGACGGCACTCTCGAACCCAGGGGAAGGAGCGGGTGATAGAGGGTGTTATAGTGGTCTGTATTTAGCCTCCAGGGTGGGTGTGGGGGTGTTGGACTAAGTATGCCCAGTGCAGAACACCACTCAGTCCTCCTCCCACCCCTTCTTACCTCTCTGAGTGGTGGTAGAGTGGGTTTACTCGGGTCCACCACAAGGGCAGATGGAGGACCAACAACAGGAAGGGTGTTGGAGGCGTTGGCGACTGTTATTTTGATAGATAGTCTAGACCCAAGTTATCAGCCGCAAGGAAAGAGGTGCTGAGAACCTCACATATTTATCTAAACAAACATTAAACTGATATTTATTAGCAAGTAAAACTAATTCAAGCACCAAATACGTGCAATGCCTGGGAGCACGTTCGTATTCTTTTAGCACCAAGTCTTACCGCCCGTTCAGGTTGTACGCGGGTGTACTTATTACACTAATTGCTCAGGGGATTGGGAAGGTTTAATTAATATGAGGTGCACCCACATTTGCGGTGAAGGACAGTGGAAAACTAGTCATGATCAATCCCGGTTGGGTGCACTAAGGGTGGTTTAACATCAATCTGCCCGTATTCGGCGTGGCCACCGAAGCGGGTAAGAGGACGGCCAGACTGGGCGAGCGAGCGAATAAAATATAAAATAGAACACATTGGTTGTAATGAGAGGTGGCCAGACTGGGCGAGCGAGCTAATAAAATATAAAATAGAACACATTGGTTGTAATGAGAGGTGGCCAGACTTCAGCGCACTCGAACCGGTACAGTCTAATTTACAGGTTCTAGGCAATATTATTGTATGTTGGTTCATTGAGTGCTGGGAAAACTTTTCGATAACATTTTTATTACTATCTATAGGTTTAACACATTTACCAATTAAACTAGACCGTTTGTAGTAAGATCATAAATCTTATACATATATGTACAGCTGGTTAAAATACTTCAATATTATAATCAAAGTAGGTCTTTACAAATAAGAATCACCTCTAGCGTGGAGAGAGGATGAGAAAACCACAACAATAAATCACTTGTCCAAAACCACTCAGTTCACTGAGCCAAAATTCGAACCTTACCTCCTTGTAAACAACTATCGAGAGCTATTTGCTAATTCCTTCACCTCTGACAAGACATCTTGTGAATGTGGGGAATGCCAGGCCTCCACCGTGGTTCGGATTCCACGTTAAACTGTAGGATCCTCCATTTCATCTCACAATCACCCTACCATTACACATTAGCGTAAGTGCGTACAATCTTAACGGGTAGTAAGACGCGATGCTAATAATAATAATAATATTTGCTAATCACGCGCTCGCTTGCCAGTTTGGCCGAACCCTAATACGTATTCTAACAAATTGTTTTTTCACATTAAGAGGTACCAACCAATTAAAACAACTGAACAATCTCTGCTTGCAGACACACATAGACTTCTTTGTCACAAGATTTAAAGACAAACATTAACTTCATTGGAATAATAAAACGTTTCAAATTTTTGATTAAAAAAAAAAGGAGTCTTTCTTGTGGTTTTATATAGGAGCCTACTTTTATTTTTGTAATAATGTAGCCTACCAAGAATTCTTAGAACTTGAAAATTTTAAAATGTTGAATTTTTTGAAAATCGGTTCAGTTATTAATTTACAATTTTATTAACGAGTTTTAGAACAGTACTTTTAACCTTCCGATCTCCAATGGATGGTTTTTATAAAATGTCGGCTCAGGCCAGACAAACATTTTCGTAACATTGTAGGGTGTACAACGTCACGGACCACCCAGTCAAAGAAATGGGGAAGGGAGGGTTGGATAGTGGGTCTTGTCTGGTGGGAGGGTAGGGGGGCGTAATGGAGTTGCGGTTACTCACTCGCGCGGTCACGTTTTAGAGTGACCGCCGGGAATAATGAGAGAAAGGCAGTGACGTTGCTGTGTTGGTACAGGACTAGAAGGGAAAGGAGGGGGGAAACGGCTTTCAACCCCCCACTCTCTACGCGAATTACAAGGCGTTATCCGTTTACTGAATATGTCTCCCCTGTGTGGTAGACAGCACCTCCTCACTCAATATCCCCCTAGCTCGAATTTTACTTCTTTCCCAGTCAGAAAGAGGACATTATCAGTGTTCATTTTAACAATATTTCCACAACGACGCAAACATACTTAATTATCTTTAAAAATTGCTATGCGGTGGAACTTTTATTTAGAGTCAAGATAAAAACCATTTTACGTATCATGATAAAATAAAACAAAATAACACACAACTGGTATTTTGCAGTCTTGGATTGTAACCACACATTTATGTTGGTAGAAAGGTAGCTCTGTGTTTGAATGGTCGATGGTGGTTTTTTAATGTCAAGGTTTTATTTTCTAACTTTATCTACACAATATTCTCATGATCCCAGGACAATATAAATATTTGATATTTATATAACTGTTCAGGCGCATAGGACTATATAACCAAATCATCAGCCAGCCCTCGCGATTAAAGGGAACAATCCTGCGTTAAAATGTATTATTAGAAATGTATTTAAATCTAAAATATGGCAGTCGCATATTCCTCTAGCAAGGGAAAGAGAATTAAATCTACTTTAACTGACAAATCCTAGGCAAAGCGGATGGATACGGAAATGTTGGGAGTAATGTTTCAAAAGAGACCAGATAGAGCCAATATTGTGAACCAACGATTTTTTTTTTAAATGTTTCCTCTATATTAGATAATAGAATGCGGTAAGACTTTTAGTAGTTTTAGTTTCAATTTTTTAAAGTAAAACAAAGAACCCGCACCCCGACGCGACGTTTGGTTTGAGCTGTAGTACTCTAAGTTATGTCGTATGTGAGGGGTGAACTGGGATAGTGCCAAGTACAGCACGCGAAACATGAATTCGACCCGTGACGCAGTGTTGCCAACTGTACGATCTGGATACTACTTTTGATATAATTTCACCACCTGTACAATCCAATTTTAGAATATTTTCTAAAAGTAATATCCTGTGACCTTGCTATAAAGGAACAATTTTTATATAAATTATTATTGTTTATGAAAATCTGTAGATTTATCAATATATTGTCAGAAAGTTTTATCCCACTGGTCTAAATACAATCCATTTCAGCTCTATGTACTATCGCTAGAGACTATATAGTTGGCAAAACTGCCGTGACGTCTTGTGTGGGTGGTGTGGGGTGGGTTGGGGTGTGGTGGGGGTGGTAAACAGTTAAACTTAAGTACGTCACATAGTTCTTGTCTGTAATAATAATTCAACCAGCGCTTTTAAATTATCTCCCAACTCTGCACTTGATCCATCCACACACCACGTGCCCCTCTCGGCGACACGTGACCAGCAGTTTCTCGCCAACACTCAACATGAAGGGTGGTCGCTAGTCTTTGAAATGAAGAGCGAGCGGATGGATGTCGCTACTAAACACCGACACCGTCAACGTTAGACTGAACGTACTAAACAAACACGCGTATAAAGCGCGACAAGTATCTGAGAGCAAACTGAAAGTTTCAGCAAATGCGCACCATTATATTACTTGAAATGTGTTAAGGGGGTCATCCTAGGTAGCACAGATAATACGATATTGCTCTTAGGTTATATATTGATAATAACCTTTAAGAGCACACAAGTTGGTTGTTTACTGGAATGGACACAACACTTCTCTACGACCCTGTGCATACTCATTCATCCACGTACTCCGACTCAGATGTACTTAAGATCATGTTGCTAAAGATTTTCCACACCACCTTTAATAAAATATGCGTTCAACCTGTATTTCGTACCGTATCTCTGAGGCGGTAGTAATACGCGATGAAAGAATTTATAAACAAACAATTTTAACTGTTTGGTGGCCTCATGGTGTAAGGCGTCACTCAACAGGCTAGGAATCCAGATAGGGATATTGGGGTTCGAATATCGGTCGGGTGTACGGATTTTTTTTTCCCAAACAGTTTTCCCCTCTCCACACCACAAATGAAGGTACATTTCATCTAAGTTCAACCTTCCTTATTCCTAGCTCATCAGCGTAGTTCGTACACAAGCGTATACAGCCCGAATGCGAAGTAAGACGCAGTGGCATAGAAAATAAAATTTTGATAATGCAAGGTTTAAGTATGGGCGTGTCGCCTCATATAACGTATCAAAAATTGATTTGCAGCCACCTCGCAGCCCCAGCCGGTGCACCAGTTCCCACGTTATACCCTCCAGGGTGACAAAAAGCGCCATGCGTTGCAGTGGGATGAAGATTTGGGGGAGAAGAAAGAGGAACGTTTTGTTTAACCCCAGACACGTTCGACGCTCGTAAAACTACGTTTCTCGGGGCTGGGGAGGTATATAAGGAGCGTTCATCCCACGAGATCCGAAGGGCGAGACAGCTGACAGTAAAATGGATATCCACCTACCATATTCTTAGGAGGGGTACTTGGGTGGAAGAGAAGGGGGGAGACAGACCCCCCCCGTGCCTATAAAACCCTTAACATTCCATGCGCCGCGTGTGTCGGAGACACTTAAGTGCGTTCAAAATACGACACTTAACGATCTGGAAAAGACTTAGTAGATTTACAAGTTTTTAGGGTTTGAATTTTCAGTGCACAGCTAAAACTCAAATAGTACACTTAACCAGGGGTTTGCAAACTTCCTAGACTCAGATCATGTGATGATCTAAACAAATGTCCAGCGAGCATCCACTCTAGCTGGGATTTTTATTATTTTTATTTTTGCCTACACATCTTATATTATTTCATTCATTGAATTCAATCTTTCCTTAAATACCTTTAAGAAAATTTTTAAAAAAACTAGTTCATCTATACTATAATCATAAAGAGGAAAGATTTGATTTTTTGTTTGTAATGGATAAACTCAAAAACTACTTGTCCGATTTTAAAAATTCTTTCACCAATATAAATCTACATTATCAGCGAGTAACACAGGCTATATTTTATTTTGAAAATTTAATTTATTCCTCATAAAAATGTAGATAGTATATTATATAGTCGTTGGAAAAAAAGTTGTGTAAGGGAAAGTGGGGTTGGTGAAGGGGGCGGGAGGTAGGGAGGAAAGAGGAATGAGATTAAAATAGGAGGGAGGATAAAAAGAGAGGGGGGGGCTATACAGTGATGGTAGGACTGTATTTAAAAAAATTAAGTAAAATAAGTTTTTTTTTATATTGACATGATGGATGATTTGAAGCTTTGTTTTACAGGATTCCTTACAATATTTTTTTATGGGGATGGGGGTAGTTTTAATATAAAAATATTCATACTTGTTAAGAGGTGAAGAAAGGGAAGGCGAGTAAGGGCGGCAGTTTTTATTACAAGTTTATTTTACGGAAAAATATAAAAGTTAGATAAGAAATTAAATACCAAACCTTTTAAATGAAAATAAAAAGTTGTCAAATCTTAGGACACTCTTGACAGATATTCGACAACTGTTGATATCACCACATGAAGAGAATTTTTCATTTTCAACTGTAATAATACTTGATTTTGACCAAAAATATTTATATAAAAACTCTTGTTCTCTCCACTCCTAAGCTCCTTAACATTATATCTAATAACCGCTAAAGGTAATTTTGATTTCACCCAAATATTTGAAAGTAGCCTACTTGATAGATTTGATAGCTTAGAAGTATAATAAGACTTAATAAATAATTTTCTTACGCAATCGGCTAAAAAGTGCTGTGAGATTGACCTGCCAATCCCTGCAATAGGCATACTTTCAGTTAGGAATAGCTCATTATATAGTTTTGAATACTTGGGTTTGAAAATGTCTCAGCCCATAACTAGCGAAGAAATTTACAAATACACTTAAGGAAAATCTCAATTTCTTTGATACTCCATTTCGGTTTGATTAAAAGAACAATTACCTAATTTATTTCAATATTCTTAACTCAAGGGCTCTCTTAAAAATTAATTTAAAATAAAATCTGTGTGCAAAATATAAGTTTTTAAAGGGAAATAAAAATCATTTAATATATTTCAGTAAATAAAACTTATTTACAGCTTCATCCCGAAAGTATTAATTTGGTTATACAGGGTGGATGGGGCCAAAACAGACGAGTACTAACCTTCACTTTATTAAAAAGTAAATATTCCCTATCTAAATAAAATAAAACTACATACTACACTTCTTGAAGATAATGTCTCAAGTGAGCTCCACCGGACTTGAGACAAACCTCGGCACGTTGTCCATCCCTTTCCTCAGCATAGATCCTCTAATTGTTTCCGCCCCAACTTGTATTTTTGATAAACATACATTCGATCATAGCTCAAAATAAAAACTTTTTCTTACACCTAGCCTTACTACTTTACACGTCCATGATACCAGTTTTTAACTAATCTGATAGTGTAGAGATGAAAGGTATAAGCCTAAATAAGAGTAAGTGTATGCCTACCTCCCATTTGCGTGGAGGTTAAGGAAGAGTGGAACATCAATTAAAAACAAATTTAAAAAATCTCTCAATCTGAACGGAGATTCCAACCCTCATCTCACCATCAACGGTAGACCAGCCCAACTTGGGAGTAACGCGCTAGACCGTGCGACCATCAATGTGGGTCACTTGACAAATTAATACCATCTCCCCCACTACATAGGAAACAATGGCCACTAGAAATGTTGATTAAAATCTGGCTATTAAACATTCAACTTACCCCTTACCACTGAAATGTGAAACCGAATGAACAAAATTAATCCTCTTTCCCTCCCCCACTTCTTATTTCTACGCATATACAGTCCTATTTCCATAAGAAGGGCCTTATCCGAAACTGGTAAACTAACTAGCTCTACTTTCACGAGGTTAACGCATCAAGACGTGGGTTCTGCAGTGTCACCGTTGATTGATATTATCTTATCAATACCTTTTAAATAACATTAATATGATTAAATGTTATCAATGTTGACCGTAAAAAAGTTTTTTATTTTTCTTAGAGGCATTTCCTATGAAAATTGGACCGTTTACATACAGTTCCTCTCCCGCAACCCTCGGGGGAGGAGAACCATGGGGTAGTGCAGAATTTCGGTCTGGCGTCAAGAATAGAGACGGGGGTTGGGTGGTTACCTCGAGGACTACGCTAATGTAAATGCCAACACAATGTGCTGATTCTACAGCAAACAACGTTCTTAACAATGGCCGCGGGGGGTGGAGGGAAGAAGAGAGAAAGTGTCGGGATTAAATGGAGCACACGGGACTCTAAGGCTGTCAAAAGGAGAGGGAAAGGGTGCGTTGGGATAGCAAAACGAATCCTTCATAGATTAAGCACCAAGAGAGAAAGAGAGAACTCAAGAGAGGAATACTAGTGTAAATATTATCTTCTCCACGAGCCTTTGTTTTACTTACACATCATCTACCTCTCCCACTAATCCTATAACACATCCTCTTAAAGAGTCGTAGAAAAGAGGCGGTACAGTTGCAAGGACTTGTTTGAGTAGGGCCTTAAACTTTGTCAAAAGGTTGTCAAGATTTTTTTTTTTTTCCAAGAGTGAAGATGTCAAGAGTAGGAATGACAGCAATTAGCCAGACTTCTTGTTTTCCCTGAAGAGGGGATGAATA
>CABFVZ010000119.1:489009-499388 GCA_902151445.1 Timema monikensis
CCCCCCCCTCTGCAATGATCTCCATTACAGTCTGATCGCCGATTGTCTAACGCAGTACCGGAGAGAATGCTGACACCAGTTCGGATAGCTACACAATAGGGAGCCGCCATGCCTAGAGCTGGATGTACAAGCTTGTGACGAGCCAACGTACTGTTCCAAGACCCAGAGTACCCGCCTCAAGAGGTCCACAAATACCTCTCAATTGTTAGCTAAAGGGTTTATTTGAAATTCAAGTTTAATACACATGGTTAAGTTAAATATTTCAAAGGCTCACGCAAAACCCCGCGCAAATAAAGCTCGCGCAAAACCTCTGGCCAATAGGTTAAAAAAAAAACACACGCTAACTCGCTTCGAAGGCCGCATGGTCTAAGGCATCACTTTCGCAATAAAATAGCCCGCTGGTGACAGACCAGGGTCCACTTTCCAGTAGGGTGTATCGAGGGTAGTTGGTTAGTTCCTAAATGATTTTCCACTCCCTCTATCGCTTTTTTAAATGCGGGTAAACTTATTTTAAATTAAATTTTCTTTATACCCCAACACACTATCCCATTCGGGCCACACTATAATAAGACCCGGGACTAAAAAAAAAAAATTATAAAAGATTTAACGGTGGTCTTTTATTATTAAAAACAGCCAAATGCATCAAAATGGTTTATTCCAAAGGATCTCCCAATCTCTTATTGTAAATGCAAGAACATTTCTTCCTACCCTCCTTCCAATTCTACAGGGCCGGTCGCCCACCAATCTGACAAAAACAAGACTCTATATACATTTACTGGTGAGGAGCTATATATCTCACCAAAGTAGCCTATTTAACTAACATCAATGTTCCTAGGAAATATTGCGGCTCCCCGTTAGAAAGACCATAGGTGGATAGTAGGACAACCGGTCACAGTAGACTGCGGTCATTTAGTACACACAGAACGGTAGATTGTTTTGAAAACCCCGCATCCCGCTTTAAGGGGAGGGAGGAGGACAACAATCCAAACCGAACATTTCACTTACATTTTATTCGATGGAAATGGGGGTAAAGGAAGTTGCGTAAATGTTCAAAACCTGGTCAATGTCCCCAAAGGTTTGTATTTCATTCAATGAGTGCTTACACTCGCGTCAATACTCCGGCAATGATATATATTACGGACACAAGTCCCATGCTAGTGGCAGACGGTGGGGGCAGGGGAGGGAGGGCAAGTATAAATGTGCAGCACCAGGCAAAACAACCATTGCTACCGTCACAAACCTATGAATACATAATCAAGAGAGACAGAAACGGGAATTGGCTGTTTCCAATGTATCGCACGCTCGACGAGACACAATGCTACAATAAAGAGATATAATACGGGATAAAGAAGGTAGTCACGTTGGAGGGTTAATTTGGCCCAATCTCCACTGCAAGGGTTTTGCATAAATTAATTAAGTAGTGGAGAACGATAAAAACATAAAAATAAACGTACCAAAAAGGCGAGTAAATAGAATTGCAATCATTAACTTCAAAAATGAATTCGAACACATCCGTGGTCGCATGGTCTAAGTCATGTAACTATAACAATAAACAGGCCTACCCTTTAAAGATTCGTAATTTGAATACCTGTCGGGTCAGTTTTCTCTAAATAGGTTCTTACTCCTCCTGCATGCTATTGTGTGTGTACCTCCATATACAATATATCTTCCTTGTTCCTGGTCCATTTGAGTAAATATGCGTATAGTCCAAACAGCTGGCATTGCACCAAACAATGCATTCTTAAAAATCGCCTATCTTCCAAAATCAAGAGATTGATTAATTTAATTATTAAATGGTATTATTCAACCAAAGGGCACGCAATTCCTAAATGACTGACCCAAGTGGAACTAAATATTGATTCCTTATTTTTTGTCCCAGCCTTATGCAATGCCACGTTATTTTCTCCCTTTCCCTTTAATCCTGCATCACTACATTCCCTAAAAAGAGGGCGACAGCCCCTAGAACAGGAAATATATTGGAAACGAAGAGGGCTACGTCCCCTAAATGCCTCGCTCGTATAGTCAGTTTCATCAAACTCAATTTGCTCGATAAATAATTTCTAATTCATGAATATCTTTTATGTAACACACATCAAAAAATATTAAACCATGAATAATACTTAAAGTCTTTTAGTTTAAAACTTACTACATCAGGGATTCGTTTTATAAATACCAATTTATTGCATAGTATAATCTACAGATTACATTTAACTCTAATTATTGGATGAAAATGCCATCACTATAACATACAAATGTTCTCCCTTTTTCTGTAATTGTATTAATTTAAATCACAGTATTAAAGGCCTACTATTTCAATATTTGTTAAATCATGTGAGTGAAATTAATTTGTCACATGTGGTCATTCAGGAGTTGCATGAAAATTAATTAGTAAAATTAACTATATGGTAAACGGTAATTCAAGTAAAACTACATAAAGTCTGTTCACCGTAGGAATTGTTTTCTGAAAGGCCTTTTTCCCTACCAGAAATCTATTATATAGTAGGATACTGGTAGGAAACAAGACCTTTCAGAGAGTAATTCCTACTGTGAATGTAGTATACAACCGTTTGGTATTTGGCTACAATAACTGGCACTTTAAGACTCTCCATTGTTGGTTTTTTTCAAAACCAGCTAATATTCAACCAATACTTTAAATAAAACATTTTTCAAACTGGACTTTTCTATAATATATTAATAATGAAATTCCCACAAAAATGTTAAAAGTACACTATGAAAATGTGTAGTTTATGTAGTTTTACTAATAAGATTAATTTCATTTAATAATAAATTATGCTTTAACGTTAGAGTTTATGAAACTTATTATAGTTTAAGAACCAAGGACCTTTTGGAAGTAAAATTCAACAGCATGACTGATTACACATATAGAAAGGTTTTGCAACAAGTCTATTGACAAGACTTGACGGGTTTTTCAAGTGTAGCTCGTCCTATCGCCTCAGTGGGATAGTCTTGAATAAATAGTATGGGGAGACATGGTGATAACAGAGCTTAGATGACTAAGCACCCCAAAGCACATAAAAGGAAACGAAACTCTTATGTGAGGGAAGGGGGTATTGGGAGGAGATGAATATCTCCAAACGTTTTTAAATATGGTATATGTGATGACAAAAAACAAAATAAAATATACCCGCTCTGATGGTAGCGCAGTCTAACGCCCTACTCTCGTTGACGACTGTGTGATAGAGCTTCAAATTTCGGTTGGGTAATTGGGGGTTATTTTCCAAAATTTCTTTCCAATCCTCCTCTCACACACATGAGGGCACACTTATTCTAAATAACATATTACCTAAAACCATTAGCATATAACCCGAACGGGAAGACGCGGTGCTAGGGGAGAGGGGGGGATGGCGCTGATGATTGTATAGCCAACTTATACCCACATCCAATTAATGTAGTCAGAATGGTCAGCAGTTAAATGTGTTTGGCAGTAAAAAAACAAGGACTGGCGAGCTAAGTACACATATTTGTAGCTACATGTACATACCAACCATTATCCTTCGTCCTTGCTGTTAGAAAGGAACGATAAGGGGACGTAAGGGGACGTAAGGGATTTGGGAGGAAAGGTGGTTTCAGTATTTTCCTAAGTTTTCTTGGAGTGGGGTGGGAGGGGTGCCATGATATGGCAGGATCCATCTTAAGGTGGGTTTTTTTTTCAATATTTATGGCTAGACAAAATCAAAGAAAAAGAAAATATCTAGAAAATAAATATATTATAAAATTCATGTTTTCATTAATAATGACGTGTTACACCTAATTTTATTGCAATTATTATTATTTAACACCGCGTCTTACTACCCATTCGGGTTATACGCTTTAAGTACTAACTACGCTAATGGATTAGGAATTGGGAAAGTTTAATTAGAGGAAGTGAACCCGCATTTGCGTGGAGGGAGAGTGGAAAACCATTTAGGGAAAACCACCCCCGGTTCACCCGATAGATATTCGAACCTCGATCTCCCCGTCCTCAGCAATCGAGCTCAACACGACTAGCACGTTAGCTAACTACGCCACCGAGGCGGGTAAATTGCAATTAAAGTACTATACAATTTCCTATCACAATACATTCATTCGTCAACTCGTGTGGTTTGTAGCTATGGCTTGATAGATATCAACAATTATATAATCTTACTATTCACGTAGGTCTATGTGTAGTGGGATTCAAGTAGGAAGGCACTTACGAAAATTATAACATTGATAATATTTTATAGATATTTACAACTGTCAGAAAACGTTCCTTCCAATTATAATAAGACTTGTTTTAAAAGTTGTTTTTAGCACCACATCTCACTACCGATTCGGGTTATACGAATACGTACTAATTACACTAATGTAAGTATAAAGGTCAAACTGAGGAAAAGTAACATCATTTGCGTGCAAGGAAAGTATATAATCTATTTTTAAACGCCCTCAGTAGGCCAAACCGGGATTCAAACCCCGATCCCTCCATCACCAGCAGTCCAGCCTACGTCATAGACCAGGGGTTGACAACTTTGTCTTAACTCGCAAATATGTCAAGTACTTTCAAATAATATTTGTGTGAGATCAAAATAAACTTTATCGGTAATGTTCAAAACGTTTGACAAAAAATATATATTTTATTAACAATATATTTTTCCAGGAAGGTGGGTAAGTTTCTGTATTTGAGGAAATAATGAATTTAAGGAATAAATATAATATGTATGGACAAAAAAAAGGTATGGTTAAGAAACGTTATATGATAGCGGGCCTTTTATATAAGTTTATAAGTCTATTGGGATCCCAAAAGGTACCTGAACCTTGCTTAGACCATTCGACCACCGGTCTTCAATGTCAACCGCAAACATGTTGGTTTTCTAAAATGTCCTCCCTACTGTATTTTAAAACGTGCATAGACTCGCTGAAAACTTGACGAAACAAAAAGTTTGTCACGGTGCGTTATCGCAACACGCAGGGAACGCGTTACGGGTTCGCGTTATCGGTAAGTCACGTGTCGCGACGGAAAGCCGCATGACCGGAGGCGCACCGCAGTGGGAGGAAGATCAGGGAATGGGGACGGAAGGAAGAGAGATTAGGAGGGGTGTTTGAATCAGGAGGGAGGGGGGGGATCGCAAATTCATCTTCCCCCCCCCCCTCCACCGAAGACCAACCAGATTCCCCAGTAATTCACATAGACTTTGGGACTTTGGAAAAAGAGGGGTCGAAGAGAAGGATTCTTAGCTAACCTACACCCGATAAAATTATCCTCCAAGGTGGACAGGTTTATTTTGCCGAAAAAAACGTGGCTCCGATGAAAAAAATCTTTACAGAAATCTGAATTAATGGAATTGATAAAATTGTTGATAAGCCTCATAACAATCACAGGCATTATGTCTTGTCGCGCATTCGCATCAGTCTATTCGCCCGGGCTATTCTCATTATAACACACTAACGGAGTAGGGACGAGGAAATTATAATTGGGGGGAGATGTGCCCAGATTTAGTGAAATTCACCCCAGTTTACCTGACTAGGATTAGGAGCTGGAAATTCAGTCTATCCTGAGATATATGATTTAAGGTGGGATGAGATGCGAGAAAAAGCCAGTGTTTTTGCAGTTTTTATGGCAAAACTTTTCATGGCCAAAATATAAATAATATTGCTCCAGTACAAACATAGAATTTTATTTTCTTCGCGTGATGACCTCAATTTCTTTAATATCTGTCAAGGGTGTCCTGGAGATTAATAACAACTTTTTCTCCTAGGAAGGTTATTATTTAGTTAAGTGTACTCGTATTTGCGTGGGGGATAGTGTAAACCACCCTCAGTACACCCGACTGAGATTCGAACCTCGAACTCCATGTTATCGGCAGGCTAGTCTACTGTGAGAGTAGAACGTTCGACCACGTGGCCAATGAAGCGGGTTTATAATTTACTATAAATTACACAATTACTAAACAATTGTGACTAAAGTGTCACAAACGAGAATCAAAGAGCCCGGTGGGTATTTTTGAAGTTATGTTGGTAGCGCCTCTCGCCCAAACCTAATACTGCTACAGTAGACTTGGTTGCCAAACAAATGGTCAGATTTGGATAATTAGTAACTTAACAATAACAAAATTCAAGAACTTACATTTCTGTTTTAGTTATGCACAGGCCTATAATTTTTGTAATCATTTAAAAAAGTAAATATAAAGCTATAACATTAAAAAAAATTGTGACCCAATAAGAAATATGCCGCAATCTCAAAAGGGGTTAAAACTCCTAGCCTGGAAACCGAGTGTGTAAAATGTTACTAATAAATAAGTTAATCTACTAGAGTGTCAACCCTTCTCATTTGTTAGGAATTAATTTAACATAATATTTACACTCGTTTCCCACAAAATGTAGCTATCGTACCTTGACAGATCACCAAAGTGGAATAATGCAAGGTAAGCTTGCTTGCTACCTTACATAATTAACGGATTATTTGGACGGCCCCTGAATTATATCTTGACGCAACGCGTCAAACAACAATGATGGGGGAGTCGCGGAGATAAGATATATCAGGCGATATAACAAGGTAACCCCGAACTTTCAATGTTTCCTATGTCGTGACATGTCTAGTTAAATCGTCTCCACGTATTAGAATTAATAAAATGAAATTCTAATTTTTATGTATATTGGGTTCATTTAAAAAGTTAGCTGGCTTTTTTTTTTCCTTCAAGAATGGTATGATACCTAACAGGAGATTAACCTCAAATGGATAGAGAGATTCATACGATATTGTGATGGTTGATGGATGCGCTTAAATAGACAATATATTACCATTTTATTCATATGAAAGACTTCTTGTTTGGCAAAGCAATTACATAACAAGCCAAAATAGCACTGTGAAAACTTTATTTTTAGAAAAAAACTTCATGGCATCTACTTTCACGTATTCATACGCCAAGTCATGTGATATGCATCTATCACTGTTAATATAATCAATATCTATATATAAAGAATAACTCCAATAATAGAGTAAAATGTTCTCAATGCTGACAGAAAAAAGTTAATTTTTTTAAAAGAATTTTAATAATATAAACTGTGTTTTAAGGTTATTACAATGGCAATAATTAAATTTACTTTCAGAATTATTCAATGTTCACTTTGAGCCAATCCATTTTTCTTGTTCTAACATAGTAAAAACTAACTTTACTCTCGAATACTATAAAGAAAGGGAAGGGCCTCAATCAGTGCTCAAGTTGAAACGGAACGAACCGCAATTCCGTTCGGATTGATACGAAAAACTATCACGAGCGTTCCGTTTGATAAAACAAGTTTAAAACGTTCCGCCTGTACACTATCACGCGATTTATTCGTTATTCCTACCGTTTTCCAAAATTATCTCTTCTCTAGTCTAAACGAGCCCAGATCCTACTACGTGTGAGTAGTGTATTGGATGATTTATTACACTTGGTTTTCTGAGAACTTTTTCACAACAGACTGACTACAACACCAATATTTAACTTTCATCTACCCTTTTGTAGCATCTATTATGGGGATAATTTTTTAAAGGGCATTTGCTCTTTATTTTCGTAGGCAGAAGATTTCTACCTTTAGTTTTAGATTGTCTTTAATAGCAAAAATTAATGTGGGGAATGCCAGGCCTCCACCGTGGTTCGGATTCCACGTTAAACTGTAGGTCCTTCATTACATCTCATAATCACCCTACCATTACACATTAGCGTAAGTGCGTATAACCCGAACGGGTAGTAAGACGCGGTGCTAATAATAATAATAATAATAATAATAATAATAATAGCATAAATACTGTACGTACCTATTATAAGTTTTAACTGTGCCACAAGCAAACCAACAACAAAAAATCGTTTGTAAGTACATCTCTTTATAAATTATGTTTCGCATAAAACGTTATTTATCTACTAAAGTTAGCTATAGCAGTTGCTTGCTAAGTAAGTTTTATAAACAAACATATTTTAGTCAAGATATTTATTTATTGCATTGAATGAAATGAAAAATGACAACTGGTGTTCATTTGTAGGCGAATAAATCTATAGAAATGCTAAGTGTATTTAATAAAAACTTATCCTGATCAATAGTCAAAATTTGCATCCAAATTAAAGTTCCAATTTAGACCTATGTGATGTCGTGAAATATTCAAATATATACTAAATTCCACTACGCAGGTAATACTGCCAATATTTTTTTTAAAAAACAGTCCTGGTGTTTCGAAATAATACTTAACTAAATTAAAATTTGCACGCATTAGAAAGGGCTTTACATTAAAAAGTAGAATATCTAGTTGGTTCTGCTAATTTAATTAACAATTATTACAAAACATTTTATAACTAAACAAAAAAATTCTATGGATTAAATAATATTTCTTAAAATTCTCATAATTTTTCATAACAATGTAAAACCAAGACTTTCAAATTTTCTGGTGCCATATTTGGCCCCTGCTGTAACAATATTTTGTAGGATGAAACTCCTTTTTTCTTCACAAGAAGTAATTTGAGAATGTTTTAGCATGCATCTCACTTTCATTGCAATTCAATTTTTAATTTCAGTTTGGTACTTTCACCACAAATGATAAGTATCCTTCGCATGTTTCTAAGTTTCAAGTGTCATATTTTTACAAGAATAAGAGAAATGTGAAACAATGCTAAAGTTTAAAAACAAGGGATGAAATATAAATACTACGAATATTAAATGAATATTTATTTAAAATAAAATTTATGAAACTTTAAGTTTAGTATTATTCATAAAATATTTAAAATACGCGAAATATGCAAAAACAAATGTTCTACATATACATTTTTGTGTGTATCAAAAAGAATAGGTTTGGCCTGCTGTCACTTGCTCATTACAAAAATGCATACAAATCCTGACATTTCTAACCACACACATCAGTTTACAAAACACTTTTAGGAAAATAAGTAATTAAAAACTTATTTTACATATATCATATTTTATATATATATATATATATATATATATATATATATATATTCGGCGTGTAGATGATAATATTAAGCGTTAAAATATATTTTTCGCAAAATTATATAAGTTTGATGAAAATGAACGTGGGTAGAAAGTCGTAGCTCGTCTTTCAAGTTTTCTACCAGTGTCATGCAACGCTGGCTAGTTCAAACTACAATATTGTCGGGAATTAGATTAATTTAAATCAGCCCCCTAGGGTTAAATATTGATTTTTAAGTTTTTAACAAAACTTTGTATCTTTAGATTTATTCAAGATCACATTTTAATTTTAACATGGTTTCATCAGAAGATTAACTGAAACACTAATTATTCGATTTATTTGGAGATTCTACAAATTTATATTTCTCATGCACAAACCGTCATGTTCTTATTAGTAAAAATAACAGGCTAATATATTTACAGAAAAAATAATCCCATAACATTGGTAGGTACTTGGGTTTTAGATTCTTGTCTACCTACATAGTTGAATATTTGTTATCGTTTAACTGTGGCAGTGTATTTTTCCTTTCAATATAAATCAATATTAATTAATTGCAATCATCAAGAAATTAGATTAGTATAGTAAACTGCAATGTGTTATTCATTTTACTGGAATTCAATTCAAGTGGCACGGCCTACCATCCAAACCATTGAAATGTGTATAGACAATGCAATAAGTTCTACCAATTTAATAGTTTCATGCTGTCATATAGGTAAGGAATTATTGGTGATTAGTTGTTACCGTTCCGGTTGTTAAAATTTTCCAATTCAATCACTAGACTCAAATTATGTTTACTTGTCAAGAACTAAGCTCGGGACCCCCGAATTTAGACTATCAACGTTTAACTTGTTTTATTTAGTCCTAATAAATTAAAACATGTCTAATTCTACTGATAGTTCATTCTACTAAAGAAAACAAATGAAGTTGGTTAACGCTAACTTTAATAATCTAGGTATGAAGGAATGTTTACAGGATCAAATAAAAATACCACTTTGAGAGATTAATACGCAGCATTTTAAATGATTTTCGCTTATTTTTTACATCAACCATCCTTTATAAAAATATCAAACCCTAATATTTTAAAAATTTCCTTTTTATTAATTCAATTTAAGAATGCTCTGATTATGTAACTGTAAAAAATACCCGGTGACTGTAAAAACAGCTAATTATTGAAATAAGAGTAATGAAAGCTCAATATAATTAAAGGATTTATTATCGAAGATGATAAAAAGTACACATTAGTAAACACATACAGTTTATTAGTACATTTAAATGATAATACTTAGCCACACAAAAAATCAAATATAAAGATATAATAAAAATAATTAAAATTTAAAACAAGAAATAAAACCATGACCTTCGATAAACCTGGACACTTTCTTTAAAGTTATTGATTCAGACGATTAACGGATGGTTTTAATTCAGTAAATATATATATATA
>CABFVZ010000119.1:508352-527298 GCA_902151445.1 Timema monikensis
CCATTTTGTTTTTATGTATCCAAACTGAAGTCTTGACCAGTTCGGCAGGCTGCGCTTCAGTGCATGCGCTGTACTTTAAAGGAGTTTCTTTATCGACGTGATTATTCATTTATCTAGACGAACAATGGTGCAGATCCCTTACCATAATCCCGTTCACTATAATAATTTAATCTACAATTACTTTGTATATACATGATCTAATTTAAATTCTACTAAAATCTCAAATTCACATCAATCAATTTCACTGTTTTGCATAGTTTCCTCAATTTATCTACACTTGGTTTAATTATAATACCAGCATACCCATATTGGCATATCTGTGCTGATTACACGTATAAACAAATAGCATTGCCTCTATAAAACCAATAGGTGTAATTAATACAAAACCATAGAATAATAAATATGGTACGCAAACGAAAAAACGTGACATTTAAAAATAGAGGTTGGGTTTAATAGCCTCATTTTTAACAATTTATTGGATACTGGTTTAAATATTTATTACGTTGAAACACAGTTTGGCATTTTGTGATTAGGCAATTCAATTTAATCGAGTTAAATACATATTTCACTAATTTAATAAAAGTTTAAATATGTTACTCCAGTTGAATTAATTATCAATCAGGGCTAGCTTTAGTTATACACTGCAGGCACTTACACCTAGGTTTTTAAAACATTACTTACATTAGCCTAAACTCTTCAATAAGGGCACTTTCCTGCAGATTTGATTCAGGTACACACTTGGATTTTATTAAAAATGAGCTTTAGAAAATTTAAGAAAAGTGCAGTGGTTAAAGTTTAAAAAAATAAAATGTCTCTGAAATTTACTAAGTTTCAAAATATAACCATATTAAAGGGAATTTTTTTAGAAATATAGAATTTTTGTAGGATTTTTTTCACCTTGTATTACTACCCGTCTGAGATATATTTTACTAGGCTAATTGCGTGGGGATGGAAAAGTTCAACTTTAGATCAAAGGTACCCACATTTGCGTGACGAGAGAAAGTGGGAAATCCCTTAATCAAATCACCTTCAGAGCACTTGCACGGGATACAAGCTCCGACCTATTTTCATCCGGAAAACCAGACCAGACGAATTTAACGCATCCGCGTGTCCATAGATGCGAGAAGCATGAAGTAAGGAGAAGTTTGATAACACACTTTAAGATAGAAACTAACAGGTTGCTTTTATTCAGAGAAACTAAAGTTGCCCGCTCGAGGCGAGGTTTGAGGGTTGCTCGGTTTATCGTCCGATAAGGAAACCGCCAGGAAATCCCTCTTCTCCCAAACTTTCAACTCAATTTAGAACCTTTACACCAGTCACGGTTGCCTGTGTCTACAAAGGGGTAGGCATACACTAGGGGTCTTCAAACTTATGTCCAGGGACCAAAGTTTCTATCCCTTGTTGGATCGCGGGCTGCAATACTGTACCCACAATATTAGGATAATATAACTATTCAAATATTCCTATCAGTTCATTCTTAAACTCACTGGGGATTAGGATTTATCGTTAAGTGTGTTGTATGTTCCTGATCAGGAGCTAGCACGATTTCTCTCTTCTACTGGAGTTGCCATTTGCCGTTTCAAAGTACATTTATACTAAAACTTAATACTTTTCTTTACGTAAAAACAAAAAAATCCTTTATAAAAATCTAACGATAAGTAAATTAAAATCTTATTTAACTTATTAGTTTAATATATAAAATACATATCTATATTTTTTTTCTTGAAAGAATATTGTATACTTCATGAAACCGCAAGCCGCAAAAAGGTCAACATGCACCCAAAAAGGAGTATACCATAATGTTAAAAAAAAAGATTCTGAACCCTAAATTAATTATACGTATACTTTTTTTTTCATCACCGTGG
Organism: Timema monikensis; assembly: GCA_902151445.1. Taxonomy (NCBI): domain Eukaryota; kingdom Metazoa; phylum Arthropoda; class Insecta; order Phasmatodea; family Timematidae; genus Timema; species Timema monikensis. Next base: position 510,218 of record CABFVZ010000119.1, read on the forward strand.
TCCAACCCACAGCCCGCGAACCTACCTTATTCTAGCCCGAAAATCTCTACGAATCTTCAAATAGAAATTTAAAAAGAAACAGGAGCCAACATCGGTGACCGCATGGTCTTAGGCGTCATTCTTGTAACAGATTATATTTTCAACGACTGGGAGATCAGAGGTCGAATCTCGGCACGGTATACAGAGTTTTTTCCTAAAATGTTTTTAATTCTCCCCTCGCGCAAACACGGGTACATTTCTTCTAGATATTCAGACTTATTTACCCCTAGCATATTAACGTAATTAGTAAATATGTGGGTAGCTTATACGTGGATTGAGATGTGGTGCTAAAAAAAAGTCTTAGTCCCCTTAATCTGCGTTATCTAAAAACTTTCGGCTCAAAAATCTGCGCTTTCATCTCATCTATACTTATAAAATAACATGTCCTGACTGACTGATTCATCATCGCCGAGCGCAAACTATCAAGGCTACAAGCATGAAATTCGGACTGTATATTCATTTTGTTATGTAGGCACCCACTAAGAAAGGATTTTAGAAAATTCCACCCCAAAGGGGTCAAAATAGGGGATGATAATATGTATGAAAGTCCGTCATTTTGAAAGTTACATAAACAAAATTTTGTATTTCGGTTATTGACGTAAAACAAATAAATACGTGTTTCAGGAATTTTGGAAATTTTATTTAATAAGGGATGAAAAAGGGGGTGAAAGTTTGTATCGGACTTGCATTATTTTTGATCTGAGGTCAAGTTATGGTCATCAACGTAACGTAATATTTTAAATTAATCTGTAAATACATATGTATATTTTCGTATTTGTATATAATCAACTTCCACGCGAGCAAAGCCGCGGGCAACAGCTATCTAGTTAAATATATTGACAGTCACAATATTACTATATTTTTAGTTTATAGTGGGTCCAAAGGGATTAAAAACAAGTATATTTTTTATTACCACTAAAATACTCTTTTTACCATGCTTAGGTCCCGTTATGTCCGTTGCATCATACATGTTGTCCCGCGAGTAATTAAAGGTTGCACCATTCCACACGTGGTATATACATTTAACGCATTGTCTTTCCCCTCCCCCTCTATTTACTTAGGAAATCAGCACGTGATAACGCTTGGTTCGTGACGTCACCACACCACGCCACCTGGATCACGCGGGGAATGACGTCATCTGTTTACTGACGAAGCGACTTAAATCAAGGTAATGAGAGAGAGAGAGAGAGAGAGAGAGACCGGCGGCAGAACATAGTCAGTATCGGAAAGTCATTGTTATGTCGAAGGCTGGAGGTTTTTTTAAGTTCAGATAATGTAATATTCTCAACAACCTCTTCAGAATTTTAGGAGGAATTAACCTCTCTCTCCCCCTTGAGTGATTGTGGCCAGAACTTCCTCACTCACTTTGGGTTATAAAGGAGGATAGAACCAATCTGGGAGCTGAGGGGGGTTGTCGAGAGTACTCATAGCCTGGGCCGAGCTATTACACCAACATGGGGCCGAACTCTGGACAACCTGGCTACCCAAACAATCGTTAACGAGGCAAAGTTCGTATGTGACCATTTTACTAGTTAGATTTACCAAAATAACGTTCCATTTCAAAATAATATTATAATCTTAGATTATGTATTTATTTCTACAACGTTAATAATAAGACGAATCGGGTTGAAAGTGGTACACCCTGAGGTGCAAGGGTATCTGATATCTATAAGGAGTTATTAAAACTACTATATAACCAAAATGGTGAGTTTTAAAATTGCCAAGAAATTGTTGTTACCTTTTTTTCTCTGCATATTTCTACTATCGAGGTAATATAACTTGTATCAAGCGTCTAAAAAGCCGTCTGAACTTAAAGTTTGAACCGAAAAAAAAACCTCCATCAAATAAACTAGTTCCGCGACTCCTTGCTCTTCAGGACATCCGAGTACGGTTGGTTACTTTTCTGTATAGCGAGTGTGCCTTCGAGCAAGGTCATTCACTCGCGACTTCCATCAGGTGACAGAGGAGAGGGGAAATGGAGGAAGGACAAAAGGTCCAGCTATAAACTTGTTACACCTAGACCACGCACTCCTAGCCACTGCGACCTACACGCCATTGAAAGCTACGTCATGTGGGCTGGTGCAATGTAAATAGAATAGATAGATAGCGCCATGAAACTACGTCACCCAGTGCACAGCTATGTCGTGCGGTCCTTTCATTTATCTTTATGATTATTTATTAATTTGTGTTTGCCTGGTTGTGGTTTTTTCGTGTATAGTTAGCTACTTTATTATGTTTACCACTCAAGTATCTGTTTTAATATGCTAATATAAAATATAGCAGGGATCTTCTAGTTAATGATTCGATAATAGTAACTATAATACTAAAAACATTTATGAATGCTAACTATATGTAGTTTTATTGTTCTTATCAAGCTGTTTTTTGCTATAATAGTTATTCTTTTATATGACATAAAGGATACAAGTAATTGCTGAACAATCAGATTTATAGGCTTTTTGCAAATTTATTTGCACACTTTCATCAATTAATTATATGGGATTTAAACAGACATACAAAATCAAACTTTGTTGTTGCACTCTGAATAATCAATGAAACTGCAGGGTAATAATATATATTTTTACTTCTTTCATAATGATACAGAAATTTTCCGTACATGGGAGCTCAAATGTAAAAGGAAGGACAAAATTAACACAAATTTTGCTCAAATATTTTGCATTCATTTTGCCAATAATGACTGATATTGAAAGTTCACTAAAATGCCAAGAACTTAAAACAAATTGAATGTTGGCAGTGTTAATACAGTAGTTTCAAAACGTAAGTAGTCTCCAACATATTTTAATAGTTTTTTAAGTGTAATTTATTCTGTTTTTATCATTTATTGGTGTGGCTTTTAAATATCTATTAATATTTTTAATGTTCCCAAACGTGATATATTTTCTAACCATATGTATTAAAAAGGACCTAATTTGTCTCCCATAAAAGCTTTGTGGATGCTAATTCATGTTCTCACGTGTCATTTTCAGTAATTCACTGAAAATTAATACAAAATTAACGTCAGAACACTCATTTCATTATAATGAATTATTATTTAACGCTTTAATTAAAATTTAAAAAGGAGTTATAATTTTATTAACTGTAAATTATTATCATTATTGAAAAATGAAAACATAATTAACCGCGTGAGCACGTACAAGAATTAATTAATTAGGTTTTATTTAAATGTAATGATTTATTTAGATATTTAAAGACAATGTTTTATAAGATTTCTCAAAAATTGTATTTAAGTGGCGAGAATAACAAACCGACCCATTTTTTGGCTGTTACCAATTTGAATGTCTATGGAATATACGTAGTCATTTGTATAAAATAAAACAGCACATGGCGCCATTTTAGTTAAACAGTAGTTTATTATTATCAGCATTAGCATTATGAGAAATGACAGGTAAACAAATTCCTTTGATTTTTATTTTCATTAAAAATCAATCACTTGAAATTATTAATTGAAAGAGACGTGATAACACGAATTTAAGCGCTGGCTAGTGTACTGAGTGACGTCACACGCTCAGCCAATCAGATGTCTCTCCAACTGACGCTACCTTCTATATATTTACATTGGGCTGGCGCGCCTCCTAGATGTATCACCTCTGAAGGAACTGCATGGCTAATATTGGAGGAACAGCGAAGTCATTCTCTTGTGACCAAGCAAGTCTAGTTCATCGATGTTGCCAGTAGCTCCCTGCCCCCATGCTTACCTTTCGATATAAATTTAGGAGATTTGGCAACAGTTAACCGAAGAGAGAGCTAAAGATAAGGCATTTCTAAGTTTGATCTGCAGTTCCCTCGACGATGATATAGACAGTGCACTGCGTATTGGTAGACAATACTTAAGCCGGAAGCGTTTAAAAGCCCTGGGGCATAAGACAATTTTTATTAGCAAGTTATAGAAAATAAGAATTGTTTTAAAAAACTTGCAGAGGGTAGCGGGGTCTTTGCAAGGTTACTAACCAGCTATACCCTGATTTTGCTTGGAAGAACAGTAGAGAAAATTCAAATATATTTCTTTGCGGCCAACATTGATAACATTTCACTTTATTATTTGTGTTATTTTATGGGTATTGATGATATCTATCAAAAGTGACAGCTTCAGATAACATGACTTGATGTATGAATGTATTAAAATTATTTTAGTAACTTTAGTAACTAACTTTTACTGTTCTTCCTACCAAAATCATACTATAGTCAAGTAGTAATTTGTAAAGCCCAACCCTTAATTTGATAGCTGTAATTCTTACAATAGAACATCAAATCTTTCAAGTAAAATGTTTTGTTGTTCCTTCTTGAAACAACACAGGCATGGCCAGGAGGAAATTTGCTAAAGATAAACAAAGTGATAATCTTGTAGGACTATGTTTTAGAAGGTGACAAATATGAGGGTTTTCTTGCATTTTTGATTTTCTGGAAGCTTCTATTTCTATTGTTTTAGGTAGTCTTGCAACCAGGGAATGGGGTTCACTACTGGTTCTGTTCTCGCACGGGACAGTCATGACACTATTTTAAATAATTTTTATTTAAATGTCCCAAGTTGAGGACTTTTGTTTATTTTCGTGAGGGATGTACAAAAGTACGTAGCCATGTACCTCAGCAATTAGTATTTAACTAACCTAATGGTTTATTACTCTTGATGGCCACTCTTAAAATTATAATTTACACGTGTAATGTTTTAATTTAAATAATAATTTACTGCACTGAATTGCTTATAGCAATTTTAATATAAATGGTTTTATTAATTTAATCAAAACAACGAATCCACTATACGATCTCTACTAAATTTAATTAAAAAATCAAACTCCGCGCCGACCGTGACTTCACTACTTTGTCACTCCTTGACGGTGGTAACAGGCTAGCTGCAGCCGGGCTTCACTTCAGTTTGTGACAATTTTGGCGCGTAGCAGGTAATGCCATTTGAGGACATCAATGTTTCAGATTTAGTAGATTAGAGAAACTAATTTGAGTGTCAGAACCGTTAAAATAACACGCCCTATTCCTTTAATTTTTTTAAAGGGAATTAATACCCTGTCCCTGTTTTTCTTTTTTGCTCATTTGTTTTCGTCGCTAGAGGGCGCTGTGCCAAGTTGTGGATGAAAATAACCATTCTTCTTCCTGAGCGCATTGGACCAACTATCATACCTCCTTGCTGGGAGACGAACTTTTTAAGCTACGTATTTTAAATAAGCGAAAAGCTTGGCCGGTTTTTAATTCATCGCTTGTAACAAATCAAAATGGTGTGTTTATATGTATATATATATATATATATAATTATTTCATATTCATATAACACAAACCGGTAGTAAAAGAAGATTGACATATGTTTAGCACCGTCTTTTACTACCGGTTCATATTATATGACTATGAAATAGTTATACTTGTGTTAAGGGATTAAGAACGTTGATTTGAAAACCATTAAGGAATAAAACACCCTTAGTACACACGAACGGGATTAGAACCCCATCTCCCAGTGCAACGAGGTTCATTCTGTCAGAGCTTTAATAGGCACACACGCATGTGCAACATTATGAGTTACACGAATGGACACATTAAGTGGGCTGCCTTTGTAGCCGAGATATTGCCAATGAGATGTTGTGCCTAGGTTTAACATTGATAAAACCTTTACAAGTACACAAGTTTGTTGTATACTTTTCCATCTATAGTCTACTATTTTATATACATATATATACACTCTAATTTTTTTTTTTTAATCTGACATATTCCACTCTTAAAAAGTCAAAAAAATTCACATATTTCCGTTGATAGGGGAAGGGTGGGGTCACAACACATTGTATTGTCATTATTATTTTCCTTCTGCCGGACAGCTACACACAAGGACGTTATAAACACACTTTTCTGGTGTTTAGGAATTCCTGCTAGCTTATTTAAGTGCCGTAATATTTAGAAATTAAAAGTTATAATTTGACGCAAATATCTTATATTTAACATTTTAGTAGCTTATTAAATATGTCTTAACCAAATATGTTATTTTTCACAAGCAAAGTTTCTTGGAAATGTTTAAGGGTGCCTTAATCAGCTTTATAGAAATGAATTTCATAGTATAATTAATTAATATTTTAAGGATATTAATCCGCGGGCATGTACCTCTGATAACCAATAAATACCAATAGGTGTGTATGTACTAAGCACCGTCTCCCACAGTTAAAACAATGTCAAGGGTATGTATAATCCAAATCTGTGCTTGATCCATCAATAAAAACACGCTTTGTTTGAAATCAACATAGCGCCGCGACGATTTCAAACAAACAGCTCGTTTTACGGGGGCGTCGTATTGAGGAAATTCAAACGAAATGTAGCCAATAAAAACTCGCACATTTTAGAAAAGTTATCAAAGAGAAAAATGGTAGATGGCTCAAATAATCTAACTCAATTTATTGATTAAAATCCTTAAAAAAGTTTTATTTCAATGGTTCCAATTCGTTTAAATTATATTAAACATAATATTTAAAGCAAATAAATTTGAAAATCCTCGAGCTAGTTTAGAATAGCTCAAAACTGACCATTTTTAAATTATCAATTTCAAACAAATGATGCTGCACAAGTTTATTTTTCCAAGCACCACGTCTTACTACCCATTCAGATTATATTCACATATAATAGATACAATAATGTGCAAGGACAAGGAAAGTTCAATTTAAGAGAGTGTAATGCCATTTACATGTAGAGAAACTGCGAATGGAAACTGTTTATACACCCAACCGGGATTTAAACCCCGATCCTCCCATCATAAGCAGTCCATTCTATTGCCTTATGGCTCAAACCATTTGGCCCCGAAGCTGTTTAAAAACCAAGAGTCTTTCACAATTCGTCCACATGGCAGGGTGCTTAGTGAGGTGTAAGGGGCCTCTTATGCCAAAAGGTGCCTGAAATCAACTTTATGTGCACCCTAATTTTTAACTTAAGCCCACTTTAACACCGAAAGTGGTGGAAGTCACTAGAAGTTGGCCTTCTATAAACATGTCATTTGATTTATTACTTATAAAATTAATCCAAAAGTTATCAAAAGCTTCCAATAATACTTAAGTTATATATTACTGTATAATTTATATTTAAATTACAAATTAATTGGTTTAGAATGTTAATATAATAATTAAAATTTTTTTTTCACCTCTTTGTGGCAGCATGGGTTTCCAATTAAACTCGGGACTAGCCTATATATTCATAATGTCAGAGGAGTAATCCTTAAATTGCGCGAGGCTTTTTAACATGTTCGCCACCAAACCTTTTCACTAAAGTAAGGGATCGTAAGAATTTAAGTTTTCCCCCACCACCTCCCCTTTCTATCTTTAGTATTTGGTTTACGGTTTTCTAAATTATATTATTTTAATATTTAAGTTATTTTTAGAGACAAGGATTGGTTAAACCGAGTGATGTGACATTTTAGAGTACTTAAATGACAGTAAAATTAGGTGTACACATAAGTAGTTTTATTATATCTTACCATAAACAGTGATTAGAAAAACCTCACGTAAGATGTATTCACAACCCTCGCTCCACCCTAGTTAGAAAACTTAAGAAAACATTGAAACCCTTCCTCAAAAACCCCCACACAAACTCCTGCGCAATTTAAGGACTGCCACTTAGCCAATGGTACACATTCAGGCAGCTAGGTGCGGTAGTCTAACAAGTGTAAAAGTTTACTGCCCTTAAGTTAGGTTTTTTACTAATATTGCCGTGTTTAGAACGCTCACGATAGCTATAACAAAACCGGGATTATATAATCAGCTCTTTTTGTTTAACCTACTCTTAAAACTGTGAGATAAAGTAACGTTTAAGCAAAGAAGGGTAGCTAGATTGAGGGAGAAATCTCTTACCTTGGAACTCATCAATGAATAATGTCAAACACGTGTAATAAGGTTAAGTCTGACGCGATAGGCAAATGTTTGGGTCGACTAGTTTCAAGTCATCCACCTCACCCTTTGATAGTACGTTCCCTCAGTGAATAGGCCTGAAGTTTGGCGCTAGACCCTGGAGTAGGTTACGCTTTTCATCAAGTGCCTCCTTGAAACCACTAAATAATAAAGTCACCAAGTTTTGCCAAGCCATAGCCTTCTCACCTATATGTTTACAACTAGATCCCAAACATGGAACTTCCACACGCACTTAATTGGATTAATTAACTAGTTAAGAAACGCGAAGATATTATTTGAAACGAATTGCCAGTTCCATACATTCCGACGAGAAGTTACCTTGGTATCCTCAGTTCCAAACTCAACATGATTAAATAGATGCGTCAAGAACTTTGGAACTAGGAATAAATTATTTCATTTACAGTTACCATACACATCTCCAATGCGCGTTTATTTTTCTGTGTTATGAAATTCGCAACAAGCTCTACATGTTTAAAATTTCATCTAAATAAACTGAGTGGAGTCATAACGTCACTTCTGCAGTAATTTTGTTAATAATTTCGTAAAACACAAACATGCTTAAAATACAAGACGGTAGGCATGCTTGACCGACAACTTCAAATTTTGCATGTGAAGACCTAGTTCCCGAAAGGTCGAGGCCACATAGTAGAATAAAAGCAATTTCACGATTTTAAACGTTGACAAAATAATTCAGTAATAATTGCCGGGATTAAAGAGAATTCCATATATATTTTTTCTACCATTACATTGGTTTCACCCAGCCCACATTAATGTATTCATGAGCCAAACATCATGGTGAGAAGCTGTCACTTGACAAGAGTATCAATGTTGAAATCTATAAGATAACATGAAGAATCTATTTACGGTTATTGCCATTAAAAATTTTACTCTTAATTATATATTTTTACTTTCTCGCTATCATACAGGTAGAGAAAGTATTGTGATAGTCAAAAATATTGAACGAGATTTTTATGAATCTCGACGTTTCATGACCCCCCGAAACAGAAAAAATGTTTTTTGAATTTCCGGCCTTCTGTCTGTACCTCGGACTAGAGCCTAAACTATTTTACTGAGCAGGCTAAAACTTGGTATCTAGGGTTTTCATAATGTTGCCCCGAGGTGTTTTTGGAATTTGATATCTAACCCTAAAATTAAGAGTATTGAAGGGCGAAAAGAGAAAAAATAGATTCCCAAAATCGGCTTTAATGATTTTGATTTAATTCGTATCTAGATGTTGAATAAGATTATAAATAAACTGGCTTATTTCATTTTCCCATGAAAATGACTTTTAGGGTATTTTACAGAAGCAGAAACTTCCGTATCTCCACAATTATTTAGATACTAAATAACTTTTCATTGCAAAGTTGTAGCAACATTAAAAATAAAAAAACTTTTATATGAAATAGATCTTTATAAAAAGAACAGTTTCCGAGATATTGGCAAATATATTAATACAATTTTATGATCTTTAGTTGTAAATAGATACTAAATTTTTAACGTTATAATTCTCCAATTCCATAAAGTAATTAGAGCATATGTGGGAACAGGGAATTTATAAGTAGCGTAACATCGCAAACATAAAATTAATGGGGCTCAAAAGAGCAAGCAGAATATTTATAAGAATGAAATAAATATTTTTCACAAGCAAATAGAACAGTGGTTCATAAAATGCGGGTCGCAAGCAGCTTTTTTTGGTGGGTCACGAAGATTTTTGTTAATGTGAAATATTTATTAATCATAAAAAACATGACCAATGGGAAAGTGGGAAACGAAGGGGGTGGGGGTCTAGTGGAAAAATAAGGCACCATATACGGATACGTGAATTAGGATTTTGCAAATAAATTAAAAATAACAGTATTTTTTAAAAATATTTCTCATCTCTTTCATTAAGGCTTAGGTGAGTAACTTTGGGAAGTTGAAACAGAGTGTACACCCAAATCACCGGCTTTGGAGGAAACTAATAATAAGCAGCTATGTCAGGTAATAAATAAGTGTGTGCTATCAGTTATCTTATCACAGAGTTTGAGAGGATAGCTAGATAGCTCACTAGTTAATCTGTTCTGAATTCCCACAAAGGGTGCCGCATCGTTACAGACTATCAGTCAAGCGCCTACAATGTGAAGAAATTTTTTTAGTTGGTTTTTTATACGACCTAACAGCTGATGCGTAAAGGAATCTAAATAGAACGACACGACAGACCAACTAACTCAAGGCAAGTGGGCCCGACTGCCACTTAGTGACTCCCATTGGTCGATCCGTGTGGTGTGATCCTCTCCCAGCCAATGGCAGTCGACGGCGCGATACCATGACGTATGAAGGGAAGGAAGAGGGGGGAGGGCTGGTCGGTTACAACTGCTGTTGTGTGCCAGTTTTCCCTCCGTGCGTTGTGCTGGTTGTAGCCAGGTAAAACGAGAGAGAGAAATACCCGCCAAAGGAGCAGATGCGTGGAAGTTACCCCGGCACATGTGTTATTCCATGACGAGTAATGACATGTTATTCATTACCAGCGTGTGATAATAAACACCTCTCCCATGGGTGAGATGTTTAAAGAGTTGTAGACAGAAGAAGGGAGGGGACCAACCTACAATGAATCGGACGGACCGGGAGAGGGAATCCAAGGACTATTTATAATAAGACGACAAAGTTCAATCAACAAGCAGCTCGAACCGGCGAGGAATTCCTTGAATTGACGTGGGACCGATTTCATAGCGAGTGAAGGGTGATTCAATAACTGAGTAACCAAGACTCAAATAGCTTCCGTACTAATAAGCGCACATCTGTTTCTTTAGCGTCATAGCACCGAAGAAAAGAAACAAATTAGCATGGTACCGAATTAATGTAATTTTTTAATTTGATAGTAAATTATTGACTATCCCTAGTAAATAACACAAACTTTTGGACTTTTCTCACACTTCATAAAATACAAAAGTGTCATTTCGTATTCATTTGTCACGCAAATATGGTGTGGATGTCAAATAAAACCCGTTTGCATATTTGGTAAAATTGACGACATATTTACAGGTGGATCAATACAGAAATTCTCATCTTTAAAGATGTCCGAAAATATAAAAAATACCATGAACGGACTATACCACAACCTTTTTTCCCCCATCGTGTCGAGGGGTGCGTGCGTTCATGGGATAGAAATGGATACATATTATTATTATTATTATTATTATTAGCACCGCGTCTTACTACCCATTCGGGTTATACGCACTTACGCTAATGTGTAATGGTAGGGTGATAGTGAGATGAAATGGAGGGCCTACAGTTTAACGTGGAATCCGAACCACGGTGGAGGCCTGGCATTCCCCACATTCACAAGATGTCTTGTCAGAGGTGAAGGAAGGGTTTAGTAATCAGATAAATCTTTGCCGGGACCAAGGATTGAACCCCGGCCGCCAGCATAGAAGTCTGACACCTTACCCCTAGACCACCAGGTCACCAATGAATACATAGTTTAAGAGTAAATATATCCGCATTTTCGTGGAGAAAGTGGCAAACCCTCTTAATAATATGCTTGGTAAACCACACAGGAATTCAAACCAAAATATTCACTTCATACGGTCATCGGCAGCTCTGTAATGTGTCGCGTTAGACCATGTGAACTTTGATGCGTGTTAAATCAATCTAGCGATAAATATGACAAACCACTATGAAAAAGTTTACACTTCATTTACCTTTTGAAGTGACACACTTACCTTGAACGTTTACACTATGTTTTAACTTGAAATATATTCTTTAAATTGGGTGAAGGGAGGGGGGGTGAATTAGCTGGGAAAGGAAATCGAACTCGGGACCTTTGGCTTAGTAAGTCATTGCTCCTACCACTGAGCTACCCAGGGATAATCTCGTGCCCTAAATCCTTCTTACTCATATTTTAAGGCACAATCTGTAATGGTCGTGCGGAAATCTTCAGCAACATAGCTCAAGGTCTTGATTGATCGATCTATCAGACAATGCAGCCACCTCTGACTCGGGAGGACTTTTAACTGTCAATAGTAAATGATAACTGAACGAATATGCACAAGAATGGCTCTGGGCACGGGACGAATTTTTGTCAGTGGTATGTGCATCGACGTACAAAGCCAAAGGTGCCGAGTTCTATTCTCTTGTCCAGGAATAATTTTTTAATTTAAATAATATGATCTTTAGATGTGGCTACAGCCATGTTCGGCAACAATCCATACGATGAGCCAGTGTGATCCGTCAAGGATAGACTTCTGCCTTTCAAGGTAAAAAGGAGTGCACATTTAAATATTGCTATAAAGTTACCACGCCGCAATTCCTTCGCGGAACCTTTCCACTCCACAGGTACCATTAGACAAGAGGAAAGATCAGGCTGAGCGCCAACACACTATAGCTTGTCAGGTGAGTTGAGGCTGACCAGCATGGCGGTTAGGAGCACCTGTGCGCCTAGTCTTTTCTGCTGCATCGTGCTGTGCGGCCTTCACTACCCTGCCCCTCCCCCGAACCAGGTACCGGCATGCGTCACTCAATCTCTTCCCTCTCACCAAGGACAAAAGGGCCGGAACTACAAAGCTCATTCTAATCACAACAGTTGACTCGCCGCATGTCAGAGTCATTCGACCCTTTACAATTAATTGTTCAATTTTAACAAGCGTATCGTTAGTTATAAGCTATAAATAGTTACTCTATGATTTCAAGTCATCATAGTTCACAAGTTGAAAGTGGTCAAACCTGCTTTTGTACGTTTATAATGATCCATTAATGAAGGGGACTCAAATTTAGTTCAACCAAACATTCAAATGAGGTGTACACAATCAAATATTTATAATATGTGTAGTTTTTTTTGAAATGTTAACGCACTTTTAAAGTTGTAAAATTACATAATTTTAATAATATTTACTTTTCTTTTTATACCCCAATAATTCGATCTTGTTTTGTGGCACACAAGTTTTTTTTCCCAACTTAATACCACTAGTTATAACTATTAGTGTGTACGAACTGATCAGTGCAAATAGGCTATAGATTTTAAATATCTTTTTCATAAAATTTCTTACACAGACTAGCAAAACATAATATTCCCGGCCGAGGAAGAGGGTCAGATAATCCCAAATATATATGTTTATATAGTCTATATATTCATTTAATAGTATCGCATCTACTACCCTTTCGGGTTTTCCGCTATGTACCAATTACGCTCGTGGTTTTAGGGATTAGGAACGTTAAATTAAGAGGAAGTATACCCACATTTGTGAGGAAGGAGAGTGGAAACACGTTTGGAAAGAAAAACTCAGATTAGAACCTCAATCTCGGTTATCGGAAGTCTAGTCTACCGTAGTCTACCGAGAGAGTAACGTCCTTGACAATGTGGCCACCGATGCGGGTATGCGTTAAATTCACTGATAAGGTGTTAAGAGACTCAATAAAATCTTAGTAATTCTTACGGATTAATGACAATAGCTATGCCTCTAAGAAGTGTTGTCATTCGAATAAGCCTTACAGTCTCAGACCAAAAGGCCTCTTCTAGCAGATGGATTCTGGTCGATTAAAATTATCTATCGACAGGAGGAAATTTTACGAGAAGACTCAGTGGGAAGGGGATGTTGAAAAAAACAAACACGTGTCATTCACAAGGCAACGGCTTTTGCCACCAATAAATAAAACGTATGTCGTTCAGCTGCTTCAATTACGTCGACCTTAATACGGTTCATTTCGATACAAACTTTTCCACGCGGTCAAGGCAAACCTAAAGTGAAACTTTTTACGACGTCGTTGGCAATCTTGACCTCCGTTTAGTGAAGAAACAGAGGGAAAGAATGAGGAAGCATTATTTAAATAAGGATGCTTTATTTGTAATGCTAGGGGAAAAAAAGGGAGAGTAGGTAGATTCGTAATAATAGAAATTTAAATACGCGGAGAGCTGTACAATATACTAGTGTTTTTATATACGTCTGGACTATCCACATTTTAATTGCGAATGGATAGGAAAGGATTGGTTCTCAAAAACTAGTTATTCGCTTGGTCAAAGCGAGAGGCTACGTTTCACAAACATATTTAATAACAAGCATAACAACGCAAGCGCTTACAATACATTCTCTACATAAGAGCTGCACCAATCATCGCTTGGAGAGAGTACGGTAAAATCATGACTACAGCAACCTATCAAGGTTCAAACTCTGCCAAATTGGACCATAGCTTAGCGCCAGCTAAGGAAGTATTTAAGTTTTTAAAGCAAAACTAATTTTAATTATGAATTAAATGTCCAGGCAATTCTAGTTATGATATTTGGGTGTGGCTACTTATAGCTGTTAATATTTAAATTGAAAAATGACACGACACAGGAATCGAACCCGGGATCGTTTGCTTGGCACGTCAATGCTATTTATAACTTAAACATCCAGGAGTCATTCCACTCATATTTTAAGGTAGAGTCTGTGGTGGATGTGAAGAAATCGTCAGCTACATATATGCTATCAATTGAATATGAAGTGAATAGTGACCCTTGTCACGGAACGACTCCTGGATAACTAAATCGTACAACACTGGTGTACTAAGCCAAAGGCATCGGGTTCAATTCCAGTGTCCAGGTGTCATTTAATCTAAAGAACAAAATTATTTTTGGCAGAATAAATAAAATTCAGCTTTGATGGTTGTATCTAGTATTGATTTCTAATAAATAGTCTTAGTATTTATCATAGCCGTAGAGGGTGGTGATAACTGTCTTAATTTAAAATTCAGGATGCTCATTACAGATAATTAAAAATGAATGTTTTACTTAAAACAATCTAAACCTAAATGATAACACAGGAACAGTATTTTATTTATATTTGGAAAAACAACCCTGCAAGAAATGCAAAAAGTATTGTCCCTTGCTCGCGTTTCTCTCCACCCCAACATCAGCCTACTCCAACCAAGCTTCCTGTCTGCTGTAGTAACCCTCGGAAGTGTGACCCACAACGGAATACGACGATATTCCCGTGATCCCACGTGTCACTTGTTTCCGACGACACGTGTCCCTCTCCTCGGTCGCTCTCACGCCATCCAGGGGTAGTCGACTGGAGGGCGATTGCCAGTTGACCCGCAACAACAAACCCGCCGCGCCGTCCCGATGACGACACGACCTCCACTCAGAAGCCGGGAGTTATTGGAGCCAATCATCATCCCAACAACGGCTGTCAGAGAGGACCTGTGAAGAGGACCTAAGGCGTGTTCCCAAACCCCTGAATGTTGTTCGTGCGGACCGGGCAGTGTCGCCAAGTGCAAGATCGAAATACACTAGGACCTTGTTAATCTCAACTAATTGGGAACGAAGCTTGTTTTTTTTAGCTTAGAGTCTTAATAAGCGTATAAGCCGAACAGGTAGTAACTATGATGGTTTTAGGAATTAGGAAGGATATATTCAGAAAAAGTGAACCCACATTTGCGTAGAAGAGTGGAAAACCATTTTGGAATAACTACCCACAGTACACCCGAATGAGAGTTGAACCTCCCCGTCAACGGCATTCTAGTCTACTGAGAGAGTAGAACGTTAGACCATACGGCCACCAAAGTAGGTCCGAGGCGTGCTAGGATTAGCAAAAATTCGGATTAAGTGGGAGAACAAAGGGATAGAGAGTATTTACACAAATTTTAAATTACAGTTTAATGAGCTTAATCATTTATTTAAATAAACCATAACACGTAGTATGTACTATTACTTTTAGCTATAGGAATAGATTGTGTGTACTACAACATGTAAAAATATTTAATATTAGATAGAATTCTCGTAAGAAAAAGTTATTTTTAATTTGAGCTTTTTAACTAACAAACTAAATTTTATTTGACAATTCTCCCCCCTATATTCACCCACCATCGCCCCCCTCCCCTCCCCTCTCGTTTTTGGAAAAGTGTGTTCGGGTCATTCAGAATTTCGGACTACCGGGGCTCGGTCTAACTGGGTTTTGCGGTACTTTTTAAAATACATTTCCCCACCTGTTACGATTGTTTGATCAAATGATAAAAATGATAAATAATTGGATTTTTGCCACATTTTCAAATAACAGTAGACATTCTATAGTTTTCATTCCAACAAGCAAAGCAGAACGCTACCTCACGCCCAGCGAGTCGAACCAGACATTGTTAAAAAATGTGTTAATTATTCTAGCTAACTAGAACGGGCACAGCAACCTTTGAAATAAAATTCAATTAGAACCGGAATATGAACCGATAAATATTTTTAGAATAAATAATGCTCTTTCTCTAAGTGTCAATTTTAAAACTTAAATTGCATTTCATTCCCTTCATGCTAATTTTAATTTTAACCAATTCCTTTCTTAATAAAAAATTTAAACAAAGGTCATTAAGTCCCACATTTTTCAAGTCCCCCAAACACCTTGTTCCGGCTCTAGTTAAATTGGTTAGTACAGAGGCTGTAATGATATTAAATTATACATCTCAATAATTTATTATTCACATCTTTATTCAAAATTACGATATTTTAAATGAGAGCGGTTAGTGAGATTTATTTGTGTAAAGTTGTTAAGTTGCAAGGTATGGCGACATCCTCCTACGTCTCTGTTTAGAAAGACAACGCAGTTTTGTGGACAGAAACGCACCTGGATGACCACACCTTTTTTCTTTTAGGAAGCTTAGAGAAGGAAATGTCACTTGGTATAGGCCTACCCTTTCAGGGTACGCATCTCTTCACTTCCCTTCCTGACGAGGAGCCGTGTAGGTAGAGTCTATGACATCTTAATCTGTGTTCTAAATTTCACGTGTCGGGTATTATCATGCATATAACGTAATAGTCGCGCTTTTATTAAAATCTACTACGTGTGAAATATCTCGCAAAAAACTGTTTATCTACTTAAAATAAAAATAAAAATAAATATAAGACATCAGAACTTTTAATTTCTAAAATAAGACATCATCCCTTTTTAATTATTATAATACAGAGCAGCAAACTTGGACCCAATTCAATCGTTATATCAAATGTCCCCCTAATGGTGGCGTACAAACATTAATATATCAGGCTAGATCTTTTAAACGTTACAAGACCTGAAATGGTACGCGACTAACATTTTGGAGAAATTTTCTTTAGTATACTGTCGTACGTACTACATGTGGATCTGGTTCCACAAAATGAAAAAATAAGAGTTATAATCTGACAGTTCGACAGTAGTTACTTCTGCTTCCCCC